>JAWWNH010000066.1:37362500-37460000 GCA_034641385.1 Darevskia mixta
CGCGGGTGGTGCTGTGGGTTAAACCACAGAGCCCTAGGGCTTGCTGATCAGAAGGTCGGCGGTCCAAATCCCCGCGGCGGGGTGAGCTCCTATTGCTTGGTCCCTGCTCCTGCCCACCTAGCAGTTTGAAAGCACATCAAAGTGCAAGTAGATAAATAGGTACCGCTGCAGCGGGAAGGCAAACGGCGTTTCTGTGTGCTACTCTGGTTCGCCAGAAGCGGCTGAGTTATGCTGGCCACATGACCTGGAAGCTGTACGCCGGCTCCCTCGGCCAATAATGCGAGATGAGCGCCGCAACCCCAGAGTCGGTCACGGCTGGACCTAATGGTCAGGGGTCCCTTTACCTTTACCTTATCTCAATAGACACAATTTTTTTCTGAAACTTTGCAGTAGTTATTAGGTATGGATAATCAATTAGTAACTCACTGGAGCTCAAAGCCATCATGGTGTTTGTTTTTACTCAGGAGAGAGTAAATGGCCATGAGAGGAGATCTGTTATTAATATAATGGAGGAAGGGAATAACTGACAAAGTACATGTAAGTCCATCTATCAGAATGCTCATTATCCACAAATTCAGTTATACAAGCACAAGGAATTAGTACCCAAACCTTGCTATACACACCACAGATTCAGATATCCAAACAGTCAGAGTTTGCCCATTTCCTTACTTGTTCATGTTCTGCTGGTGGGCGACAGCCATTTTGGGCAGAAACCAGGAAGGAAGGGATGGAGAGAGAGAGAGATCAGACAAATCAGGGAGCAGAGATCAGCCAGACCAGTTTTTGTCTCTCTTTTATTGTTTGGCTGCAACCATTTCAGGAAGGAACTATGAGATGTTCACCTAATGAATGATTTCCTAGGAATATGCCATGTTTGGAAAATGGGACTCATGAATAAGTCTTACACCAAATCATGGGATCTATGGATGGGAAAGATCTGCAGAGTCAGGACATCTATTCTATTATTCATCTTCCCCTGGCCTCAATAATCTAAGACCAGTGTTAGCCATGATTGTGCCAGTGTAACCCAATACTATACAGTACAGTTTTACTCATCAAATTCGCAAAGATTTAGTCTCAAGCAAGTGTGCATGGTATTTTATTTGTTTGTATAGATACTTTTATACCGTTTTTCTAGCTCTAAGCTTTCAGCGGAACTTACAGTATAGTGTTAAAAACAAAAAAGGCAACAACAGATATTTAAAAACAATGATAAACAAAACAACTACACACAAGGAGAGAAAGAGAGAGCACAATCAGTACAGTGGAGCAAAATTAGATCAGCAGTAATAACTCATATCTCTTACAAGCCAAGGGCCTGTTGGAACTTGACATCTCATGGGATAGTAGGTTCTAAAGCTAAGGCATAGCAACAGAGAAGTCTCTGGCCATTATTCCTGACAATTGAACCTCAGATACTGACCTCATGGAATGTTTTGTATTGAAACTATAGTGATTGTATCATCACTTCTTCAAGCAAGCAGAATAAAATTAAGTGAAATAAGGTATCACCGAATACCCATATTTCCTATTGTGTTTTTCTAAATGCAAATAGGGAAATAATAATCCTTTTCTCCCTATGCTAACTTTTTGTAAATAGTACTCATCAATTTAATCATGAACTTTGATAATATACAAATAATCAAAGTAAAAGATGCATTGCTAACATCAAAACTCTGAGCTACCGTATTGATAACAGATCCTTTTACAATATCAGTGTACTAAAATCAGGGAGAACTCTTTTAAGATGCACACATTTCTTAGTTCTATATATTTGTGACCCCATTAAGCTTTCTCAATCATTGTTATTTTGTCAATGTGGTAAATTTAGATAGAAACATCTGCAAGGGGTAGGTTCTTCAGTAGCAAAATTAGCCCCAGTTAGAAGCAGCAACTGTATAATCCTGTAGTTGAAAAATGAAGTTGACTACTTTTGTGGTGATCTCTGACTGGTGTTGGAGCACGATAATTCTGTTCTATTGGGTCAGCATTGAAATGGTGCAAAGTCAGCTGATTCTTTTTTTTTATCTCATCAAGAATGTAAGAATGTATTCACTAAGGGGAATGACTCCCTTGACTTGCGTGATCATGAACTGGAAATTTGCTGTATCAGCATATTTAGCTAAGAATGCTACTTTACTGGTGGAGCTGAAATCTGATCTTAAAGCAAAGATATTTGGCCTTGTGTTGTGTTACTTTTTCAAAGACAAGTTTAACTGTTAAATTGGGAGGGGGGATGCTCCTGAGAATGCCTCTTTATGCTGTTCAGCTTCTTATAATCACAACTGCTTAGGACCACAACCCAATACTACATTTGGAAGTAACTGTAAACTACATGAATAAGCTGCAGAGGCCTCAAGCTTTCACAATCCCTTTCCTCTGAGATTTCCATGTACCTGGGAGGAATTCAGAAGGTTTTACTTTTGTTTTTAGTTTCCCATTTAATCTGAATTGTGCATTGTGATTTACACTAAGATTAGTTTAAATAAATCAGCTTCATAATCTATGGTTAGTTCAAGTAAGCCAAGCTCATAACCCATCGTTAGTGTGTTACACCATTAGCCTTGGTTCACTTGGAACTGAAAGTTATGTTTTCTCAATACTGAAAGTACAAACTTCTGAAGTCATTCTCCTGATTGGGCAGCAGAGGGGAAAGGGAAATGCACGAGCCTGGGGCATGCTGTGGCTTGTCCATCAGGTGCTTAACCATGGTTTAGCATTACATCCAAATATGCCTTAGATTGATACATTCAGGGCTATTGATTGCAATTGAGTTGAGCACAACTTATCTAGCACACCTAGATTGTGACCTAAATGTGTATCATGGTGAAAAAGGCAGCCTCGTTAATTTTAAACATCAGGGAAGAAGGAAATTAGCAATTTCCTAATTTGGGACAAATTTGTTTGCAATGATAATTTTTGTCACACAGTCAATTAATAAACCTTACCACTAAGCCTATGCTTGTCTCCTCACAAGTCCCATTAAATTCAGTGAGACTTACTCCGAGATAAATGTATAAGGTTGCAGCCTTAGTCTTCTTGGCTTCCAGCCCATAAATCACAGATGTGTTTTATAAACAAAAAACACTTCTTCTACCTTATTAAGTCTTGATTGTGCTGTTCTCTATCATTATTTCTCAAAATTGGATCCCCAGCTGTTGTTGGACTGCAATTCCCATCATCCCTGACCACTGGATCTGCTAGCTAGTTTGAGAATTCAGTGGTAACTGATGTCATGCCTCCCAGATGATGTTGGACTCCAACTCCCATTATCCTTGACCGTTGGCCATGTTGGCTGGGCCTGATGGGAGTTATAGCTGATGCAAAGTGGGGCAAAAGCATGTCAATAATCTCTGCTTCTCTTTCTCTCTCTGCTGCAATAACCAAGAGCCAGAGAGAGAGAGAGAGAGAGAGAATCAGATTGAAGCCACAGCATGGGAGTAAGGGTGGGTTAAGCCTTTCTCCTGTGCTGTCCCTTAGATTTCCTTTTTGTCCTGTGGCAAAAAGCTTACAGGTATGTATATGGAAGTAAATCTGTTTGAACTAAAAGCCAAAACAAAACCCAACATGGCAATATATCCAATCACAAATCACCTAGCATCTTGCCCACTTTAGCTCTTAAAAAAGCAATTAACTTCAGTGTGAAGTAGAGTAAACCTCTTGCATGTCACAATAGGAAAATGGTTATTTATGTAACCCTGTTGAAGCCATGTGACTTATGTGCATAAAAAAGAACATTTCAATAAATTCCTATAATAAATGCTGCAGATTTTTGTTAGACATGATAATTTTTCCAATTTATATTTACTAATACTGCTATTAGTTTTGCTGTAACAGGTTTAAAGGTCTAATACATGCAATGTAGTCGCTAGATGTATCCAGTATTAGTGTTTTTGTACATGAACATCCATTCTCCATGTAATAGTAGCTACAGAGTTCAACTTCAATAAAAGTGATTGCTGTCTTGTCGTCCACTGGCTTCAGCAGCTTTTAGATAGCAATGTATTTCCTAAATCAGAAAAATAAAATTTATTTTTTAAAGTTAAAAGGTTTAAGTTAAACCTGCAAAAGTTTCAGTGTTCCAATTTAACCCTTGACATTCTGGCATTTTCCAGACTGCCAGCCAAATGAACACTTTAGGAGGAGGTGTATAAATATGTCTGCAGCACCCAGAGAGTTAATCCACCCCATTGTGCATAGGTGTTGGAGCTCTTATGGTATGTAAGATCATATAAAATTTAGAGTTATTATGTATTCTCCTTTAATATATGCGTTTTTCCAGTAAGCACCTTTTGAAAACTTAGGTTTTCTTATTGGCACTATTAGATATGAATACATGAGGGGCTGGGACACAGCTGGTATTACACCACACTCCAGATTTAGAATGCAATATCTTCCTCTCATCGTTATGCCACATTCAGTGTCACACTCTGAATAAGATTCCTAGCCACAATGTATGCAGCGGAGTGTTCCAAACTCATTCAAAAGTAACAGATTTGACACAAGAAATGGAGCCACCACTGATGAGCTGTGTGCCTGGTGAGATTGGCATTGTCTCAGACTGAAAATGAAATCTCTCTCTAAAGTGAGCTGGATAGCATTATTTGCAAACCAGTACACGGGGTTTGTTTCTCTCCAAACAGACTATATGTGGAAGCCAAGGTCTGGTTCATGATACGCATGGTTTGTTTGGGAGAAACAAACTACAAGTGCTGGTCTGCGCATAATTGTGAGCCAGATCTCTTGAGTTGTTTCCTCTCAGCTTGGCAAAGAGAAGTGCAGGGAAGGCGCAGCAGTGAGGACTAGGATGCTGCAATTTCACAGCAAGCCATGGTTTGCTTTTGACTATGGTTCACTAGTACACTAAACAGGACAATCATCACCCCTCCATCCTCCAGTGGCAGCACAAGCAACCTAGCCCTATCAAGCCCCAAACATGCGCAAGAGATATGACATTCAGCAGCCATTTAACAACCACTGAAGCTACTTTGACTAATTGGAGCATTCACAGCAGCTACCAGTCAGACCTATATTTTGTCATGGGAGGAACAAGGTAGTTCAGGCTCATTGTCCCTAGCAAGGAAGCTATTGCAACTGCTTCAGACAGTAACTTCAGATTTGGCAGTTCTTGTGTGGCTTTTGGGCAATGCAGTATTTCAACACAGAGCTTATTGGGAATTAGCTGCCAGTATTGGGGATTGAGGGCTAAGTGAATGCAGTATGGTAGGGTTCTGAGCAATGCATGTATTTACCATTTGTTTATTTAGAATGCAGGTGATTTATTAATTTTTGAAAAGCCATTTAGCACCTGCTTCATTGTAAAGATTTCATAGCTGTTGATAGTATGACCTGTTAAACTATACTCAGTGCTTTTTTTCTGGGGGATGCAGGGGTACGCATACCCCTAAACATTTTGTGAATCTTAAGTTTGGCCTCATTGAGGGGCAGTATTTGAATATGAGTAGGAAAATGAGAGTACCTCTAAATATATATTTTTAAGGAAAAAAAGCACTGATTATACTGCTGCCAATACACAATGGTCACTTCTATAACTTTTGGTGAGCTGAAGGTGGTGTTATTCCTTCTAAAACAAGCTGTTATGCCTTACTGCATTTTTAGTAATAATGCTTTATGGGAGAGTATTTCATTTCAGCTCTATTAGGGTCAAACAGTTTTACTGCAGTTTTGTAACATTTACATTCAATTTGCATATATAATCCTGCTTTCAGGTTGTTAGCTGCTGCATCCTCATTGTAGTGACCCAGACCTAGAAAAGATTCACAAACAGACAATCTGAGAATGTTTTGTTATATATATTGCAGCAATTTAAGATTCTCCTCTAGATCACATCAGAGAGTTTTATAATTCGTAAATAGTTCCTGGTTTGACTCAGAGTGTTCTGTTGTTGTCACAGTTGTAATACTGTGAACATATGGATTGTTAAATTTTGTTAAAGAAATTATAACATTGGTAAATAATAGTTACAAAATATAATTAAAATGCAGTTGAAATTATATATAAATTCATACACATGCACACACAAATTCAAGAACTGTAATTTTTATAAAAGTGACTCAAAGTGCTTTACATGCCATTGTTAGGTGGTTAAAATTTTATACCTGAGTAATAAAATCTTAAAATTGAGGTTTCTAATGAGGAATATTAATAGAGCACTAGTAATATTACTGCACTAGGTACCATTACAACAGAGATGGTCATTATATAAAAAGGCAATGGTACTTAACTGCATGTTTAACAATGCTTTCTGTTGTAAACTACTCCTCATTAAAATGTTCCATTCTCTTCTTTAAAACAAATACCCATTTTTTTCAACGATTAAAGATGAAATAGAACAATAGAATTGCAGAATTGGAAGAGACCATGAGGATCATATTCCAACCCTCTGCAATTCACCCTTCATGGGGCTTGAAGTCACAACCTTGGGATTAAGAGCCTCATACTGTACCAACTGAGCTATCCAGCTTCTTAAAGGAACATGTTCTAATCTATGAAGCAATACAATGTTTAACATCATAAATTATCCACTTATCAAAGAGAAACAAACAGCATTATATCAGGATGGCAACTTCAGATTATCAAAGGTCACAGGTGTATGCAGAAACACTAAGCATGGGGTAACTAGCTACTCAATGGGCATAATTAGTGGCCCTAATCATAGAAACATAGAATTGTAGAGTTGGAAGGGATCTCATGGGTCATCTAGTCCAACCCCCAGCAATGCAGGAGTATCACCTAGATCATACATGACAGATGATCCAACCTCTGTGTAAAAACCTCAAAATACGGTAACAATTGTGCACTTGTATGCACCACTGAAAACCCAACCAATGAGCCCTCTTGGTGCTCTGATAACTAAGGCCAAGATTCAAAAGAGCCTGTGTTTGTACAATGGGATTTCTAAAGGCAAATAGCTCCTCAGTTATAATGTGGCATGAACAGGGCGAAAGGCAGGTGGGGAAGAGTAAGAAGTCAAAAGCTTTCTTAGATGTACCGAATCAATTGGATTCTTTGGATCATAGCCTAAGAAACCTACTGTCACACAGGCTTTTACAGGCAAGGGCCCAGAAGATAAACAGAGCAAAAGGGAAGATAAGAAACAAAATCATGGCTAACCTAACCCTCAGATACAGTTATTAGTTTATACATAATAGGCTGTTTAAAAACTGCACTCTAATGGAAATAATTTTAATTATACGGACAATTATATCCAGTTAACTCTTTTAAAAAGCTGATTAAGTAACTTGTTTTAAAAATATATGGGCATTCAACTAATTCTGTTTAACCCTTTTGCTAAAAATTGTGTTTTTTTCTAAACACAGCGTTTAAATAGCATGCTTATTCATAGAAAGCAATTATATTGAATTGAACTATGGGATCTATCTTTGTAGAAGCATTAGGATATACCAACAAGATGGTAGTTCCACTGAATACAGCCGTGCCAGCCCAGTTCTAATGCCCATTAAATTATTAACTCAAGATAAAAGAACATGATTTAATGAGGCTCTCAGTGAGAAACCAGTAGCATGGCATAGCATGGTATTCTTTGGTGGTATGAACCAGGGATGGGAAACCTATGTCCCGCCATATGCTGTTAGACTCGGCATGGCCAATGGTCAGGGATAATGGGAGTTATAGTTCAGCAACATCTGGAGAGCCACAGGTTCCCCATCCCTAGCTTCAAAAAAACCCAACACCATATGCTATGTCTGCCCCAAAATAAGTGAGACATATCTATGAGATTGCAGACTAAAAATTCAAAAGAACACGTATTTATGTTTATAGTTATTGGAAGATACCGTAATTGCTCAAGGAAGCAAAACACTTACTAACTTTAAGTTTAGAATTTTTACCTAGGTACTAAAAATCTATCTATTTACAGTAAAACAGAAAATAAGAAAGGAGCATTAAATAGAAAAGAGACAGAACCCTTTCTATGCCAACCACCCCAGTATAATAAATCATCATAAGCAGTGCTTTTTTCTGGGGGGACGCAGGGGTATGTATACCCCAAAACATTTTGTGAATCTTTGTACTTTTGTCCATTTACTGTATTTATTTGAACTATAAAATGGTCATTTTCTTGAATAAAACTGAGAGTACCCCTAAACATTTATTATTATTTTTTAGACAAAAACACTGATCATAAGCCACAAGAATTTACATTGTGTCTGTTTTAGCTGAATGCTTGCATGCTTGTTAGCTTGTGTAAGACAAGGCCCTGAGCTCGCTCACTTTACTTGGGTAAGATTGCCATTAAAAATCAGTGTGAGTCAAATCTGAATAAGAAAAGCAAGACTGGATCCTGGTGTCATACAGTTTCTAAACTATGTTCCCTGGATCACCCTCAGCTTCAAATATCTTAATTATAACATTCGGTAACATTGCGGGAAAGTCTCTATGGATTTTGGTAACCTGATCACTATGGTCTTCCTCTTTCTGTTTCTTCATGTTGCAGCAAGAGCCATGATAGTATCTGTCACATTCTTTGGATGACTTAAGGGTAGCAGTCTTCTGTGTTTGGGGCTGAAAATTGTGAACTGTGTTCGCAGAAATGCCACACAAGGGAGGTGAAAAGCACATTAAGAAGCTTTAGCATTAGATAGTGCAGTGCAAGCAGAGCTGAATTTGAGAGCTGGAACTTAAGTGGGCATTTGTCCCTGCTCTATTCCTTAATAAAATCTGAGCATTAACTGTAGTAAAGGGCATTTGAGAGCTCACTAAAAATGAATCATTGGGATGCTCAGCAGAGCTTTATTATGATATATTGTGAAGAACTTTAAAACATCTACTATATACTTACATATATACCGACCAGAGATGTCTGTTCATTATAAATTAGTAAAAAAATGTAATGATTGCTGCAGAGTATGAACAATGTGTTTAGTTTTAATATTCTAATTTTCACCAGGTTGAGGTGGGCAGGATTATGACTTTTCCTATGAGACTTCAGTATGTTTGGCCTCTGTAAATTTCTATGTGTACATATGGGGAAAGCTTTTAAAATTAAAATATGATTTACTAAAGATGGAGTTAGAAAGAAAAGCAGGGTTTCTTCTCACAGCAAAATTACTTATCACATGTTATGATATGCAAGAAATGTATACGTGGTAGAGAGATCCATGTATGAATATCATCTTGTGTGAAGTGACCCCCTCAGATAAGATTTCAGCATTCATGCCTGATAAGTAGAGTCTAAAATGTCTTAATCATTACATGGTTGGTAATTGAGCACTGTTGCAAGCAAATAAATGTGAATGAGCATGTTCCTGGAGTGTTACTAGGCTGCTGATGATGACTAGTTAACCAAAATGAATTAACAGAGAAGACATGATTAAACTATACTATTAACTAACTTGTTAGCGACAGGGAGAAAATGGCACCACATTTACATATGTGTCCATCTGTCTTCTTTTACACTTTTGTCTTCAGCCAGTGGGTGAAATGGTTTTAATCCAAGTAGCAGTCTGATTCCCCCCCTGCCCCCACAGCAACATATACTTTCTTTCCTCCTGTTTATTGAAAGGAGGGAGGGGTTTTCTTGACAATAGCTGGTTCTTAATAGCTCTCTTAAGAAATCTCATTTCTATGACCACATTAGCTATAATGTGAGTGTCAGAAGAAGAAAAATCTCCATGGATAATTTTGGGTTAGTTAGTAGATTGTTATCATCTCAATGTTGCTGAAATCCCTAATCTCAGGTCAGCATGAAGCTGCAGTGGTTACAATCCTGTTGCCTGATGCACTATGAATGAAAGTGCTTTCTGTCAGAAACATGTGGTCTCTTCAGTAGATAGCCTGTGTAAATCCTGTGTAAATAGAGGGAGACTAACAAAGGATGAGCCCCTGCAGCTCAGAGCATTTGGAGCCATTTGGGGGCTGAATTTGCTAAATGCTGCTTATACCGCCTGAAAAGTTGAAGAGAAAGGAGCTTAAATTCACTTCTTTTTTCTCTTTCTACTCATACCCTGGGGGGAGGGTGTTCAGGGCCAGAGAAGCTTGAGGTAAGCCTAAGAAGACTGTTTTTTTCAGTGGCCTTTTGAGTGTGAAAAAGGTGGCATGGGTCACTGTCCCTTCTCTAATGTCGGAAAACCCACACAGTTAGTAAATGTTGCATGTAAACTAAAGTATTTCATCCTTCTCTTTACTCCACGGCATTGGGCCATGAACTAGTCACTGGAAGAAAACTGAATAATGTTTTTCATGTTAACATTTCTAGACAGTTTAGCACAGCAGGATGGTAAGAGAGCCCAACAATTAACATATTTTCATAATATTCTATTTTGGAACTTTTAATAGGGAAAAATATTACTTTGAAAACCTCCTTACCTATATGTTTCTCTGGGAAAACCTCCCAGAGAAATAAAAATAAGAATTCAAAAGTTTACATTAATGCCTAGTTGTGCAATAGGAAAATACTGGGACAAAAATTTCAACTTCCTTTAGTTATCTGTAGGTGTTATTCTTAGAGGTTTATAGGTAAAAGGAATGAACAGAAAGCCAACAAGGGTAGGACACAAATTTATCAGTCCAACACGTATAAGTCGCAACACACTGGAGCCATTAACTTTTAACTAGGATCGGTCAGAAAAGGGAATAGTTCATATTCCTTGCAGTGTTTTAGCTGAGAAACTACAAAATGAGCAACTAACTTGCTGACTCTAATAAAATGGTAACACGGGGCAGTATGAAATTAATGAACATCATTATGTTAGGTCCATTAATTTCAATGAGTAACACGTAGTTGAATGCCACCCTTGGAGTAATATCATGAGTGGCAGGTCATGGAGCAGAATACATTGATGTAGCTACACTGGCCTCTTCTGTACAAGTGGGTTATGTCCATCTTATGATAATATATGCCATTTGCTACCGTAACTTAAGCAGAATCAACTGGTAGGGTGCAGACATAAAAACCTTTAGGTTGGGGTGCTATCACACCCCGTTTCTTTCCAGTTCTGAGCTGATCCTTGTTTATGTTATTGATTTTGAACAATGAACAGGAGCAATAAGTCTCTCTGTAGAATCACACCACAAATAATACTTCAAGTGCTGCTACATTAGTAAGGATGACAGTGGTATAGCAACATTAGACTGCATTGCTAAACCAGATTGTTGTGAGCTGCAGGAGGCCAACAGTAACCATTATAACATTGTTTTGTGCTCCCTATATGGTATTTGTTACATAGCACAGGAACTCACAGAATTAAGCTGCAACCACAAACCTGTTATTTCTTGCATGGGCACAAGCCACAAACAGAAAATCTCCTAGCAGAAGAATCTTCCTCCAAGATAGATTTGAATTGTTACCAAATGTGTACTTTGCAGAGGAGTACTAGGCTAGAACTAGATGTCATTCATGTTCACAAAAGCCCCACAATCTGCATTCTCCCTGGAGGTGATTAATTGAAGAGACCCAGTTGACATACCACACTAGTGGTGTCAGCCATTGCTGCCATAATCCAGAACACCACTATATGTCTTTGTATAGTTAGATGTATATATGAATAAGTGGCCATGTGATTTGGGCCAATTATATCCATGCCCAGGAGACCCTTTGTTTCTGTGGAGTTTCTTGGGCATGGCTATAATCAGCCCAAACTATATGGGCACCTATTCTTGTAACAATGGTTAAAGAGGCACTTGCGTTGTTAAGGACAGCAGCGCCTTCATCACCATGTAAAATTTGGTGCAGTTTATAAATTAGACTTCAGTCTTGGATATAGGTGGAGTAATGATTTCTTGATGTGAATAGAGATTGACTGTGTGTTCTATAAATAGTGGCATTAGAGGGACAGTGAACCAGTGTGGCATTGCGGAAATGACGTTCAGCTTTAATAGAGCAAATGTTGGTCTGCATGTTGGATTACTCACATCCTTTTTAGTTTTGGGGCACATCACTATCCTTCAGCTTTAATTTGCTTTCTGTAGCTTTCCTCCCAGGGTTATTCTGTGAATGAGGGCCAACACATTGTACTGCCAGTACTCAAAAGGTTGTAGATCTAAATAGTAAGCCAAATAATATGCTCACCTAAGCAGTTATCCTAAGTCTTTCATTGTTAAACTCAGGGCAAGATTTATTTAATTTTTACTTTAAAATCTATGCTTTTTCAGCACAGGCATGAAACCATTCCTTTCTTTAAAAAAACACATTTTTTAAATGAGCAGCATTATTTTTAGAATAAGTTTCTCTTAGATACAAGCAAATGTGATGTGCCTGCTCTCCCTCTTCTGTATGAAAAAAATGAAGGCTAGCTGTAGGCTAGGCTTACATGGAGATGGTAAAACACAGATGATGAGAGTGAAATGCATTTTTTCATATCTAGGGTTCCTCTGGTCGTACTGAGATGGTTTTGATGTTTGTGGTAGCGTTTCAGAGTCCAGATATGTCTCATTATTATGAACACGTTTTATTATTTGACACACATTGAGAATCCTTTTTGGAATTTAGTGGGTTACATTCCCTCCCCCCATAAATTAAGAATTAATATATTTTATGTTCATCCATGAGATTCCAAAGTCTTTAAAAATGTATTATGGGCAGTCGTGTTAGCCTAGTAAAACAACTATCCGTATGTGTTTTTGGTTAAAGTCTGTGTAACAGTCTAATTAAAAACAAGCCATGGGATGTAAGTAGGCCATAGGAACATAGGAAGCTGCCTTTTTCTGAGCCATTGGTCCATCTAGCTCAGCATTGTCCACAAAATGATAGTGGTTCTCCAGGCTTTCAGACAGGAGTCTTTCCCAGTCAGAAAATCATAGAATTGTAGTGTTGGAAGGCACAATGAGGAGGGTCATCTAGTCAAACGCCCTGCAGTCCAGGAATCTTTTGCCCAACATGGGGCTTGAACCCACGAACCTGAGATTAAAAGGCTCATGATCTATCAACTGAGCTATCCCACATTTCTTACCTGAAGAAGGATTGAACCTGGCACTTTTTTCATGCCAAGCAGATGTACCATTGACTAAGTCCCTCTTACTCAAATGACTTGTGCATCCTTCAGCATAAGAAAAATGTGCAAATGTATACACACACTTAAATATATACGGTATATATAACAAGTCTTGATCTTGGAACATATCAGAACTTCTCATTCTTCAATATATCTATTTGTATGCAGAAAGAGGTGTGTGTCAATGTAATCATTTTGTTCCTTCTATGAGTCACAAAAAGCATGGAGAAAAAGAGAAAATAGCTCAAAAATAGCCGACTTTATAATATTTAAGTGGGGTGAGGAATAATTTGAACTGTCTTGGTTTAAAAGAAACTGTCTTGGTCTGCAACTTCATTTGAACTTGAGGGTCCACCAGAAGAAAGTAGGATTGAGGTCTGAGTTTAAGAGAGTGAGTGTGCAATGAAAGGGCTCTTTACATGTTATATGTTCACATGTTATACCTGCGGGTATAGGACGGTATATAAATTCTATCTATCATCTGTCTGTCTGTCTATATCATCTATCTATTCTATCCTTGGAAATAGAACGAAATAAAGTAAGAGAACCAGTGGGAGATAGTGCTGCCAGGAACTGCGTTAAATACATCTTCTCTGTTCTACCCCTGAGGAGTGGTACACTGTATAGCACACAGTGGCTGAGATCTAGAGGAACATTGACAGCATTGTGCCTTGTTGCTGCGGGGGATGGGGGTGGAGAGTGGATAACATGAAAAGCAATGTAGAGGCAAACCCTCTGTGGGACTGGATCTTTCATTCCCCGAAGATCCCCGAGGTCTGTGGACTTTGAAAGCTAAACCACAGTGTACAAATGAATGAATGAGATCCTTCCAGAAATGACCATCTTTCTCTCTCCCTCACCCCACTTCAGGGAAAAATTTTTTTGCCAGTGCCTTCTGACATTCTTTTTCCCTGTGCTCAATTCTCACCATGCATTTTTATTAACAGAGAGTAGTGAATAGTGCTTAGAAAGTGGCATGTTATGAGGCATTTTACATTGGCTTAGATCTTTTTGTAACCATGAGATATTTCTCTTTGGTTTAGATATTTGTGTATCCATTTTCACATGTGCAAAGATAACACTGCACCAAATAAGAATTCAGCAACTGGTCTGAGAGGCATAAATGGGTACATAGTTCATAAGGCAATGGAGTATGAGGCAGAAAATTACTTTCGCCCCTTCTGGTATGTGCCAAAGTGGCATGGCTGGCAAAAATCAGTTTGTAATTATTGCACTGTGTCACATGCTCAACAGCTAAGATTTCATTTTGCTGCTCTGCCTTTAGTTTTTCATTCAGTACAGCAAGATTGGTGAGGGATGGCGGGACTTGTTTAAAATAGACATACGCTCCTCTTTTTCGTAATATTTCACAGATAACCTGTTTTATTTTCCTAATTTCAGACAGACTAAATTCTAGTTCTGATCTTATTTGCAGTGTTGTAACTCGTGTAACTGCTATGAAATGCATTCTAATTTTACCATACCACAAGTTTTCACTTTCATTCTTTCATCACTGATGTAGTTGTCTTATTTAAGGTTTACAGTGCATACTATTTATAGTATAACTAGACTATTGGAACTCAGTTATTGATGATTTGCAGAATTTTCATTTGTCTCTTGCTCCTATTAGATAATTTTCTTCCCTCTCCCTCTCTTCCGTTATATGAATGGAGAGAGGATCAAGGCTGGTAATTAATCTCTAACATTTTACACTAGATCAAGCCTATTGGCTCTGTAAACTTCAGCCAAACTTATGCAGGATGACTCTGAATATCTAATCACCTATTATTAGCCTTTTTCATAATCAAAGCACTGTACTGATCCTCTTGGAAGGCTCCAAATTAAGCATTGCACAAAAAGCAGCATTAAGGTGTTCCAGAATGCCTGGATAGAAACAAGAATTGTTCTCTCTCGTGTTTCTGTTGTATTTGTGTGCCTGACCAAGAAAGAGAGACAGATTGAAAGAAGATTTTATATCTACATGCGTTATGTGCATACATTCATAGGTTTTAGAAAAGAAGACAAAGATATCTTTATCTAGACAATAGATAGAAAAAGAGACTCATTTCAGAACTTGCACTTTTGGCGTGGATTGTTCTTTTCCCTCCATCTCTGGGTACTGCTTTTCAAAATTGCCTGAGGCTACAGTACAGTACCTCAGATCCCCAAGGCCCCTTGCCTGGCTCCTAATAGCCACTCTCCATCTGTGTCACATGAACAGCTGATGAGATAGCTCTAGTGCCTGTATTTTGGAGTGCACATCCACCCAGGTTAAAATGCTGGGGTTGCCAAGGAGCAGTCAGAAGCCATTAGTGTTTGTGAGAATTTGCCTTGCAGCAGTTCCTTGGCATAGTCAGTGGAAAGGGTGTGTATTTGTGCTTGCACACGCATGGGTGTCGGGTGGTGGGCCACTAAGAAAAGGAGTTCTTCCAAAGTAATATGTTTTCCTCGCCGGAAAAGGTTGGTTCGTGATAAACTCTTGTCTTTTCCTTTTATCACTGCCCACACCTTCAATTTACCTTCTAGTCAAAGAAAAAGAAAACAGCAACTTAGGGGTCTGACTCAGGTCCTTGGGCAGATGGAAAGGAACTACTCAGCCTTGGGGCAGGGTAGTTGTAATGAAGTGGCCTGTCATTCTGTAAATAGTGAGGACCATCTCTTCTATGTGATGGAGGGTATCACATTGCAGTGAAAATGGAAATGTCAATAAAATTAATCTGCTAGCTCTTTGCTCTGGCTTTTTTTTGTTTCTCTAGTTAGAGGGGGGGTGAGTGGTGGTATTTCCCCCTCCCCAGTTGTTTTTGCCTTTCTTTTCTTTTTTAAAGAAATGTGTGTGGGCACCATAAACAAAGGTGAAATAGAATTTAAAGTTTTGAGGTAAATAGTCTCTATGTATCTGTAATGTGTTTGTTTTAGCAGCACTAAAGATCCAGAAGAGGCTATAGGAATTAGTTCATGGGTCTATAGCATTCCTCAGGAAGCTATGGAGCGTCTATCTCAGGCTACATTGAGCACAGAGTTTATTGTTTTAGGCTTTCTTGGACAAGGTTTTTACTTAGCATGGGATTTATGGCATTTACTGCTAATGAATGTCTATTCTTAAATTACAAAAACCACCGTCTCAGTGCAATTCCCAGATGTCCTTCCAGGACCTCGGCTTCTTAAACACCAGCAGGGAGCATAAACTCTCCACTTCTCTGTTTTCCTCTTTCGTGTGGCTCCAGGCTAATGATGTGTAAGGAAAACACAGCAATCTATAAAGTCTCAGTGCTGTCCCAGTATTCTTCATTTATTTTGCATTTGATTATGCCACAAGTCGGATCTTGTTTCTTTCCTTTTTTAAAAGTTATTAGTTCAAATATTAATGTAGGAATATGGCATATATTGCTGCTCTTGATTGATGCCTTCCCAAAAACAGGAAGACGTGCTCGTATGAATTTTAAGAAAGTAGGGGTCCTGCAATGCCTTGCCAGAAGAGTTTTTCAGATACATAATTTAGATGCCCTCCAGGCAGGCTTTCAAGGCATTTTTGCTGGAGGGCAAGAAAAAATAACTATGACTGTTAAAAGTAAATGATTTTTGCTAATGCACAATTAATGCCAGGGGAAAGCACTGAAGAGAAAGATGTTCATGGAAAGTTCTGATTAAGCAAGCACCCTACCTTGATGTGCATCCTTTAAAAAAAAGAAATAAATAAAAAGAAGCAGAATATAATGATCACTGATGCAGGCACATAAGTTTTCATGTCTTGCAAATACTATGTTGAGGGTCATACAAGTGTGTGTGCATGTGTGTGAGTGGGGAGATGATAGTAAATGGGGAGGGGTTCAGCTGGCAGTGTGTTATGTGCTCTGAACAGTGACACATTTACTGTCACCTATGCAGAGGGCCCAGAATATATAGACCACAGAACATTTAACTTGATTACCTTCACCATATATTCAGCATAGTTGCAGGGAATGCATTTACAGTAAATAGGATTTTGTGTGGCAGGTTTTCCCACACTGCATTTCATAATTGACAAAGAAGTATTGCACTGTGTCAAGCAAACAATTATAATTGAATTAATGATTTGTGCATGTGTGAGGCACAAAATTAGTATTTGGAGAGACATGATTTCTAATTTTTATATATCTATATCAGCAATCATATTTAATAAGAAATTGAACATGCCTGATTTTTTCATATATGAATGACACTTCATTAGTGCTTTAGTAGTTAATCTGATTATTCAGATTGGCTTATATTTCTTGTTTATTATATCTCACCCCATTTTTTCTATTAGGGGATGGTTTAGACAACAGTGTAGCCTCTCCTGGCACAGGGGATGATGATGATCCAGACAAGGATAAAAAGCGGCAGAAGAAAAGAGGAATTTTCCCCAAAGTAGCAACAAATATCATGAGAGCATGGCTGTTCCAACATCTCACAGTAAGTGAATGAAAAAAAAAGTATTTTACACAAGTCTAATTATTTTTAATAGCCCTTTCAACATTTTAGGATAATGTTTTGGGTGGTTGGAAGTTGGTTCTCTGCAATGGAATAAATTTGGGAGTTATTATATATTATGTACCTTGAGTATAAAGCATCACACCTAGTGCAAAATGGGATTCATCTCAAGGACTGTCATTTTACTGTACAATTAGAGAGACTATTTTATGTATTTATTTATTTATTTGAAACTGTTTATGGTGAGCAATCATCTTCACACAGAAACAGAGATGTAGAATAGTCACCACGGGATGTCCAGGCAGGCTTAAATAATATTTCAGGAGTTCACTGTAAACCAAGCAGGCCTGCTGAGTGGTTGATGATGGTTAGTGAGGATCAGTGTGGGATTCTGAACAGCCCCCATCCTAGGGCTTCTAAATGGTGGAGCTATGTTGCTTTTGGAACACACATATACTATGTATATTCCAACATGCATTGCAAGAGGTAGAGGCAGTCAGAGAATTCATTTGAAAACTTTTCCTATGTTGGTTTACATGCAAAATATAGACAGCGTTTAGTTTTTCTAATTCCTCAGTTCTATAGGAGATTAAAGCACCTATTTAAGCTGCTCTTCAAGTCCATTATCTTAAAAGCTAGCCATATTCACTTGTGGGGGAAAGCGAGTAAACGTGAAAAAACAACACTTTTAGTAGCAATCTATCTTTATCCTCCTGTTTTGCAATTGGTTTTATGTGTTGGTGTTCTGTTGACTATTACAGCTTTACTTAGGCATCAAAATACATTTTTACAAAAGAAGTAGTAGCTCTCTTAATTTTACTTGGAAATGGTGGAAAATGGTAAAATTATCAGTTCACTTTCCCTTCCATTTTGTTTGGGCTAATGCTTAAAAGGGTAGCATGGTTAACTATCACACACAAGGGTTCGTTTTGTGATTGCTAAAATTACACATTTTTCTGTGGTGGTAGGTATTACGGTAGTTACTGTCTCATGGTTCCTGGAGTGATTCAGGTACCTCTTTTATTTACAGTGGTGGCTACCAAGCAGCTTTGCTGATGGAACAGCTTGAAGGGGTTGGGTAGCATTAGATACCAGTTTTAAACCATCATTTTGATGTAAGAACATTATTAGCAAACTAAGGTGCATTGATCTGGCCTGTGGGGTCAGGATTAGCCAGAATAGCCAGTGCCTCTGCTCGAACAGTGGTTCTTTTTGCCTTCCAGCTATGGCCATTTCAAAGGTCAGGTGCCCTGTAGTACCTACTTGGCTCAGAGGAATTAGACAGAACATGAGTCTCTGGGCTGATTACTTAACCAAAGACAAAATAATGAGTCCTAAGCAAATACTGACTAATTGAAAGGGCTGTAAATCCATTACATATTGGTCAGGGATAATCAGGAGTATTTAATCACTTTTATCTATTCAGGAGCACTGAAGCTGCAACAGCAAAGCCCTGAACCTTGCCATTTGCTTATTATTCTCATCATTATCAAAATTACTTCACAGCTGTTCTTTGCTACATCACCTCAGCTGGAGATTTACTAACCTGTAAAATGTTTTTAATTTGGAAGTTGAGTGAGTGTGAGGGGGAGGTTTTTTTTTAATTTTTAACTGAAGGAAGTGGTTAGAAGAGCAGCACACTGATGCTGGGAAAAAACTTGGGGCTATGAATAATCCACTTTATTTCATATAAGCTTGCATATTAATTCCCTCAACTCTCACTAAGTCATCCCCGTCCCCATGGATTTTTGCCACTGCCTTTTCTTTCTAAACGAGTGTGTGGAAAGTGCTCAGTGTATGCTTGCCAAAAGGATAATTTGTATCTCACATATCTTGAATAACATCTTCATGGTTTTTAGCGTTCCTGAAATTCCACCATGTTTCTCTGTCTCACACCAGATGAACTAAGGAAATGCAGTAGCTTTGATGAGGATGGTCCTTGCATAAGCTAAATAAAAAAATAAAAAAGCTCTTTACCATCTAGGTTTTAATGAGTTTGTAGGTGTTGAAAGATTTACTGTGCTATAATTCTCAGACCTGAGAACTGATAATGGAGACCTCTGACTAGTGCAATGAAAATTCAAAAAGATTTTTGCCATAAACACATGCTGAGAAAGAAAATAACTCTTACCTTAAACAGTTCCAGCATTCTTTTTTTCTTACTGATTTGTTTGTTCCTTCAAAATACAACTTTGGTCCTGCTATGAAGGTAAACTATAATTTACAAATATTTTCTCAAGTAAATTTCATAATAGAAAGAGTCTTAAAATTTAAATGGTTTTCCTTCACCACTGCTCTAACCTGATTTCAAATAGGTTTGTCCACTCTTTTGTGCTCTGTGACCTGGTCTTGTATTACAATAATCCTACAATGTACCCTTTTTCTCTTTCTTTTTTCAAAGAAACTAATTGAATTATCTCATTATTTTAATTTGTTAAGCAAATGTATTTTACATCACAGGATGTGTTCTTAAAGAAGGGGCTGCTAAGGCTTTGCCCCTTGAATGGCCCATTGGTGCATTTTGACATTCATGCATTCTCATTAATGAAAGGGACATAAAAGAACTCTGGTTGTATTTTTTTTCAAACTCCCAACCAGCATGGAGCAACTTTTTCCATAAGCCACAGGGGTCTCTCTACATATGTTCTCAACTGCAATCTATTGTCACCTATTCTGAATACCTCAAAAGGACAAATAAAATACTAAAGGCCAACTGTAGCAATTGTTAGTTTCAATATGACAAAAATCATTAACCTCTGCTTTGCCTGGAAGGCAAGCCATTTTTGCTTTAAGTTTAAACTAAGCTCAAAAATTTCTGTGCAATGTGAAATGTCTGGGTAAAGCTATTCACTTTCAATTAATTATGCTCATTTTGGGGTGAATTTTTGTGGAATATATATTTTATAAAAAGGCAATATGTTTCCTCTTAAGAACTATTTTACTTCCGTAATTGCTAAAATGACATGTTGATCTTGGTTGATAACTCTACATGAATTAATTTGACCCACTGACTTACTTTCATCGCATTGTTTCATAACTGTATATAGTAGTTTTCCACTATTTCAGTTTTTGGAACAACTTCCATAATACTAAGAACAAGCTACGTATAAAGCTTTTGTGGATAGAAACCTCCAGTGATTGCATAATAATTCAACCGTGTTCTCATTCTGCAATTGGTATCTGCCTTACGTTAAGTATTACAATGGTACAGGAAGATGAAAGGATCTTAGGATGAATTGCTAGAAAATTTGCATGCTTTTTCTGGATAATATCCAGTATTTGAGTGGGTAAAGGAAATCCTAGCCTGGTAGTATAAGCTTCTCAGTAGTACATAAAGATTATGATATCAGAAAGGTAAACCTGACATTAAGGCTGTTGTTATTTAACTTCAAAGATAGTTAAAGAAAAGGAACAGCAAGAAATCTGACCCATGCAGCCTTTATTCATAGCCTTGGAAAACTCCTTTTCCCTCCATGCCAAACAGCTCTTTAGTACACTCAATTAGCCTCTCAGAAATCTCTGCTTTCCTCCCTCAAGTGCTCCCCTGTTTGCCCTGCAAAGAACATATTTGATCATGGAATGAAAACAGGAAGTGCTTGTGTACAAAGATACCTCTTGCTCACACTGCTTTTGAGCTAAAGGTTTCCTTATCATAGCAGTCACAGAAAAACTTACTGCATGGCCTAGAAGCTCTTTGAAAATAGATGCATATAATCAGAACAGGCGGCAGTCATAGAGGAAGGAACTATGTAATAGTTGGATTTTTACCTTTAGTCATCCAACTTTTCCTGCAGCAGAGACAACAGAAAATCTCATATTTCATTCCAGTCAATCAGCTTCCTTTTAAATGATGTCATATGTATATTTTAGATCTAAACATAGATTAACCCTATTTAATTAAAAAAAATTAAGGGTTTATGGATTTTTGCAGTATACAAGCACTTAGCTCCCTTATTTCACACCCACCTTACCTTTCATTAATTCCTGTTGCAAGATTTGTTGAAAGCTGCATTTTAATTTGGGTTTGTAAAAATAATTCTAATTTGGTTATGCAATGCAAATTAAAGTTGCAGCCTTGCCCTAGTCATAAGTGTGTAATTTCCACTGAACTTGGTTTGACTTGTATGTGTATAACTGCATATTGGATTGCAGCCTGCTTATTTCTTTCCTTGCACAACTGCCTTTCAAAGTAGACTAGTCGTGTCCCAAACTATTTGGTAATTGCTGCCACCACCCTTTTCCTCTTAACTCCTACAGCTCCCAGACAGGAGGGGATTTGGGGTATTTCAGGCAAACACATACACAGGGACTCAGAGGCAGCATTCACTTTACTTGACCCTCCTTGGCTGAAAGAAACTTGGTTTTCTCTGCCAATATGCCTCTCTGTTAGGAATAACAAGGGGAGCAGAGCCAGCACCCATCTCCCTATGTCTCCCATCTAGAGATAACATCATCCTGCTTTTCTCTGTCGACCTCAATCCTACACCTCTGTAGCATGAAGCAAGTGGCTTAGGCCATGGGAATTATTGCACTAACCCTGAGAGTTGGCAATAATTCACACAAACCCAGTGATCCAATTATTTAACATTTATTAGGAATAAGAAGGCAAAGGACAGCACAAAGGGACAAAGCAGAATACTGAAAATAAAAGGAGCTTTTTAGCTCAAGTCTATCCTATCCCAAACTAATTACAAACAGGCTTCTGATCTCTTCATAAGCAATGCAACATAGATGTTTAGTTGCATGGTATTCTGATGGTCAATGAAGGGGAAAGGACTGCATAGCCACATCCCATTTTTAAAAGTGTTTCTACCCATCTTGCAGTTGAGTGGCACCTGACACTTTCTAGCCAATTATACCCCAGGTCATGTTAGGTAAGGTGGGGTTGGGAAGATGGTGGACACCTCCTGGGGCAGAGGGGAAAATTACTCCTTCAGTTATTCTGTGACCTTGCTAGACAGGATGTAACCCAGAACTTAGTGTCCTGGGAGCTTGGCAGGAAGGAGGTGCCTGGCTTGTTCAGGCAAAATGGAGAGTAAGAGATCAGGGTTGGTTGCCACAGTATGAAACTAGCATCACATATTGTGAGATTTGTATAACTTCCTGTAACTCCAGTAAAAGAAATTCCTCTAACTACGCTCTGAAAGGTCGGAGCCAGTTCATTTATTGAGTCTGAAGAGTGGAGTTATTCCTAATTAATAATAGTGTGTGTGTGTGTGTGTGTGTGTGAGAGAGAGAGAGAGAGAGAGAGAGAGAGATCAGATTAAAGGTAATTGCATCACGTCTATTTGTTTTGTTTCTACTCTTCAGTTCAAACTCAAACCAGCAGTCAGGTACATGGTGATCAGGTTGTCTTGTCTCTCTTTGGAATGTAGCCAGACAAGTTCCTCCCGTCTAGTGGGTCTGTTTCTCCCCGTACAAGCTTTGCAACTAGAGTCCTGGCTGTAAACTCCAACTCCACCTCCTCCTGCCTGTGATGAAGCATTTTATCTGGCTGCAACCTAAAGAGCAGTGAGGTCTTATTAAGTCTTTCCTCCTTGCCTTAGTTTGACCTTTACATTAGTGTTCCTCTCAGCCTGACTACGTTTTTGGCCCTGTTCCGCTGCCCTGTGTTGCATATCTGAGCAGCCAGACCCACATTCCTGCTTGCCTGGTAGATACTGACATCAGTTCTTTAAGTGAGTGCTCTTTTGTTTCAGTTCAATGGTCTCTGCTTTAAACTGGTGTCTCAGGGGATGGGGCTATCAAGTATGCACCAAGGCTTACTTTTTTGTGAAGGGGAAAGCAGCATATTGCCATAATTAGTTAACAATTTTAGGAAAATAGCGTGAGAAGATGGATATACAGTTCGTCTCTGTTGTGGGCAAAAACTGGTTGTGGCTTCTCAGTGGCAGCAAGCTAAGATGCAAACTTCTTCATGCCCTCTCCCAATGAACACATTCTCTCTGCTCATGAGTGTTTGGATTTTCAATAGGGAGGCCAGGGCACTTGGCACATGTTGAAAGATAAAAAGCCAAAGTATCTGTACTGATCCAGAAAATGTGAAAGCAAGCCAATATTTTGAGACATTTGATTGGTCCTAATAAAAGTGTTGCCCAACTGGATTTCAATGTTTAAAGACACTCTTTCATTTATCAACTCTGTAGAAGTCTGGCTGGTGCGGAAAATGGGGGATTAGAAATTGCAGCACACAATTTCAAAAGTAACTAGGTGCCATTTCATATAGATATGCAAGAACACCTTTAGCCAAAGACTTGTCCATGTTTATATGGAGGAAACATGCATACCTGGTTTTTATATGATACCGTTACCATTGTTTTGTTCTTTGCATATAGGTATGTATTTAAAGAGGTACAGCTCTATTCTCTCACCCTAAAATTGCTTGTCACTAAGTCAAATATAGTCCATAGTGCCCATAGGTCTTTTCAATGGAGAGGAAGCTCTGAAGGTAATTTCACCTTCAGAGCTTTCTTCCTCATGGAGAGTTGTAGCATATACGTTAATAGAACTGAGCCATCTACAGACCCAGAATCCTGCCAACACTGAGATGATGTTCAAGATCAGCCTTGAGGCTGCATTTCAGGATTAATCTAGGAATGTGATCAGCGCTATATATTTGAATAGACAAATCACCAATGGAAAATGTTGTGTTGGTACATTCCCAGATCTATCAAAAAGCTGCATAAAGTAGTCTTGACTTGATTAGATGACTTGAATTGATGGCTTTGCCATTTAGGAAGTGGGGAGAAGAGAAGAAGATTCTCATTAGCTGTGTTGCTTGGGGACCAGAACAGCTTGGCTTTACAAGATCCATGCTCATGTACCTGGCAGGAGACTGTAAAATTCCTCAGAGGCCACTATATTGGCATAGAAACCTCTGAGACATCTCATTTAATATTGGAAGAACTGGTTGCTAGATCAAAAGTGGCACATAAGATTCAATGCCACTTCTCACAGGGTGCAAGGAAAAACTATGGGTAGTGTTCAATGTCATACTATTACAAATGTTCCGTTTGTGCAAGCATTTCATCTTGCCAGACACAATGATTCTCTTTTCCCTGCTGTTCCGGGGGTTCTCCTAATCCACACCCTGAGCATGCAGGGAAAGCCCCATTGCAGAAACAGAAGCCCTTGGTTAGGGCTCTTGCTGAGGGATTCATTGAGTGAATCCCACCCACAGAAGAATGGACTGCAGACCTGATGTCAGTGACTGTCTTTTATGTTTTGCCCTGCTCTTTCCAGGCACAAACCTGCACTTAAAAGCTGAGCATTTGGGGGGGGTTGCCCTGGAGCTTTCCCTGCGAAACCCTGCTTTTTAGTGCTCAGTTTGGGTTTAAGTGGATTGCCATTTGCTCTGGTTGAGGCTTAAAGAGCAAGTTTTCATGGGGAAAGCTCTGGAGCAAAAAAAAAGGGGGGGGTTATTGGACATGGAGCTTTAAAAGGCAGACTGTGCCTGGAAAGAGCAGAGGAAAGGTAAGTGTGGATAAGCCTTTTCTGAGAGTTTGACAGGGCAGATGCATGAGCAAGGGGTCCTCCATTCACTGGAGTGACCATTATTCCTCAGCTTCTTGCCATTGTCACCTTCCAGGGCACCTAGGTAGTGTTATGTGTAACTATGGGAGAAAGGGTACCAAAACAGTGGCAAAAGACATTAATGTCAGAAGCAGCCCAGAAGCATGTTAGTTGCAAGAAGGGGATACTGTATATTCCTGCGTATAAGACTACTTTTTAACCCAGGAAAATCTTCTCAAAAGTCGGGGGTTGTCTTATACGCCGGGTTGTATTTCTTATACGGCGAGTATATATATCTATATTTTAACTGGAAAAGTTGGGGGTCGTGTTATACGCCCAGTCGTCTTATACGCCGGAATATACGGTAGTTGTTTTGCACAATGAACAACTTTCAGTTATTCCACTTTCTTTTCAGAGGGGGTAGCCCACCCTCATGAAAAGGAGACTGACAGCAAAGGGAAGACAGAGTACATTTTGGAGATATTAGATGCAAGGCCACAGCCTTTAAAAAATGAGAAACATATACTGTATTGGTGCGAGAATGAGAGCACTGGTAACATAGCAAGAAACATTTAAATTGTCTGTGTGCATTTAGGAGGGGGAGCTACGGTAATTATCACAAGTTACTTGGTACTGCGGGAGAAGTGGATGCATGTTCCATCACAGGTCTCTACCAATTACTCATATTTTATAGGGGCTGTCTGAGGGCATCTTCCCTGAGAAGCCCCAAACTTTCTGGAGCTGGCAGGGCCAGGCTGTTCCTGTGGACATTGTTTTAGAAAAGTGTTCTGGGATTTGTTGAAAAGTTTATCAGGAGTTTGTCAAAGGAAAGATAGTAATGGGAGACAACATTGCACTGAAAGACAACCAAAGTGACCAGGGACATGCCTCAAAAATGATATTGCCTCTGAAAGATTCATTTTCACCTTCCAATTTTGCCCATGTGTTAGGTAGTGTTTCTTTTCTATTCCCTGCACAGATTGCTGAAGTGTACTGAATTTATGCCTAGAGTTGGAGTTTATACACCAACTGTCCCATTTTGGCTTGTACAGAATGCTGGACCTCATAAGAGCCAGCTCCTAAGGGCCGAGGTGCCTTTGTGCCCCCCCCTAAAATATTTGAAGCAGACCCCAAAGTTGATGAGCATTGCCATTCAAACAGTGTGTGCGTGCCATGTCTTGTGATAAATTATGTGGGGTGGGACTTACCTGCCCCCCTTTTTTATTCAAGTTTGCACCCCTGCTGGTCATTAACTGTAATAAAGAGATTGGTTGGTTGGTTGGTTGGTACAATACAGACTAACTCTGCTACTGTTTACTTAGTTAGTATGCTGGAAGTAAGATATCTGTTGGCATCTAAATACCAAAGCAGGTTTTCTGTGTTTTAGGGATTGTTAGACTTTTCCAATCAGACGTTCTAAAAGACATAATGGAAGTGGCTGTACATGTAGGAGGGGATGCTACATTCACATAGAGTTGTTTCCAGTAGCTGTGTGAGTCGAAGACAGCAGTCAAAGTTTGTTCCTTTCTCCCTGTCTGCATCCCCTGCACCTTCTGAAAAGCAAGATGGTTCTACCGTACAGGGCTGGAATAACCTGAAATCAGGAATAGGAACCTTGCACCAGTGGAGTCCACTGACACAAGGTTCCTCCACTTGATTTCAGACAATTCTCTCCTCTCGCTGTAGCCCTGTATGACACAGCCAATACGTGGATAACCAAATATATGGGTAGGCTTTTTAAAGGATCCAGAAGCACCAGGGGAGAACCATTGGTACCATCCATAGCTACAATCCTATACCCGCCTACCTGAGAGTAAACCCCAATGAACCCAATGGAACTTCTGAGTAGGCATGTATAGGATTGTGCTGTTAGAGCAGAATATTTTGCCGCCAAGTATTGTACCATCAGTAGGATTGTAAAATTGGTGGACAACAAAGTCAAATGGGGCTGGGTGTGCTTATTTTCAACATAGTTGTTTGGTTGCTTTTATGAGACAAAGATCTGTTTGTATTGTGCAGTTGCCTTGCTGAGAGAAAAGACAGATACAGAGAGAATGAATGTGTTCAAGCTCTGTATTGATTTCTACTAGACAAAGGAAAACATCTGTGAATTGTTTGAGGATAAAATTTACTTCGGGCTACCTGCATTTCCATCATCATTGTTTAATTCCAGGAAATGATGTCATATTGCATGAAACAGCATTATTTGATTCTTTTTTACATTACGCATGGTATTGTAAGAACCTTTATTATGCCGCAATGTTTCTAATTAGGCACATGCTTGTATATAATTGCATCTGTGTATGTATATATAGTGTGTTTTAATGTATAAATGTATGCATTAAACAGATTTTAATGCATAAATATGCTATAATGTATTGGGAGCATGGGGAATGGCATTTTGAATAGGCTGCCAGGTTTCAGAAACATCTCTTGGCTTATTTGTACTTCAAACTGGATATCAGAGTTCCCACCAGCATTATGTCCATTTCTACAAAGGATCTCTGTGGACAATAAGCTAGGTACTAGTGAAGCTGAGAATGGGTGCAATGTGGCAGAGCAGCCCACTCCAAGTCTCTGCTAACCTGAGTACACTGCTGAGGAAGTGTGGCAGGCAATGGGAGGCCACTTTCCCGCCCCCTATAACTGCATCCATTCCCCCTACCCTGCTCCATTCTATACAAGTTACTTATACTCCAAGTGCAAGTAACTTGATGACACGCAGAAGTCTGGGTGTAAATATGAGGAGTCTGCATGAACACACACACACACATTGCCTGCCATACATTCTTACCAATGTATTCATTTTAGAGGTGTTGGGAGCACACCAGTAGATTTGAGCTGATGGGAAAGAACAGGGAAAACAGACATCTGGTGCACTTTTTAGAGTTCTTCTACGCATGAATGTTGCACTAGTGTCCAACTGAATCTGCTGGCCGTCATTTTTAATCTCTCATTTAAAAGAATAAATAAAAATATACTTTTTAACAGAGGCCAGTATATTTAAGCTTTTAGTCCTTTACCATATCATTTCCTCTTTTATAAAATATGGAGTCTGTGTCAATTCTGTCACCATCTGTCTTTTTGATTTTGTTTTTTTGCAATTCTTACAATTACAGAGACAATCCAAACTGTAAATAATGTAATTTTAGAAACCTTACTGAGACAAGAAATTTGCATTTAGTATGCTGTAGATGGGAGACACCAGTATACTATTCCAGATGCTACATATATGCTCTTTATTACTAGAAATTCAGCATTTTGCTTGCTACTGTTCTCTGTTTGATTTCTAAATTATACAGGCTTAAATTCTCCTTCCTTGTCTTTCTTCCAGTTCTATTATAAACACACAGCCTATCAGAGTGTATTGCATAGGCAGGTCTACAGGGATATAACTAGATTAAAAATAGCTACAAATATAAGCAAAATATTGGCTTTGTAAGTTCTACTATGCCCAGGAATGTATTGTTTGTGGTGGTATCTTTCTTCACAACCAATCTTCTTCCCACCCCTTAAATAACATTTTTTTTTCAGTGCATCAAAAGAAAACCTGTTTCCTGGAGTTCACATCTCCCTTCTGCTCTACATCCATCTCATATTCATATTATATAGAAGAGGTGCACTCAGCCCTAGGGAATATGTTTTCCTTCACAGATGGAGTGAGGGTTATTGCCTCCTTCTGACTCTTCTGTGTGATTTATGCTCCCTCCCATCTTGTGAATGAACACAATAACCCTCTTTCTAGATTAGTTCACTTAAGTGTGGTATAGCCAATGAAATCATGACGATGGATTTTTGATTCACAGAATAGGGTTGGATAAGTCATTGACACAATTCAGATATAGCAGGAAATAATGCTTTTTCACTACCTGAAAGAATTACATGCATTCTCCCTTTCTTTCTGTCCTCATTCATAAGCCAGTGGAGGAGATAAAAAAAATCTACTTCTGGTTTGAAACCAGCCACAATTCTCTGTGACATCTGAGATCAGACAACTATGGTTTGTTTAAAATAGAGTTTTAGAATAAGCCAAGGTATGAAAAACAATTTAATTCTGACTTATTCTTACTAACCATAGCTTGCACCACAATTCCCCATGTTCAGACATCACAGGAAACTGTAGCTTGTGTCAAACTGGGAGTAAATGCTTCTGATCTTCTCCTCTGACCACTTGTGAAGGAGCAAAAATGATGCCACACAGGACCTAATCCTGTTTAGCAGCACAAGGATTGGATCCTATGAGGTGCTGCTCCTTTGTGAATGGCTTTTCTCCATGCAAGGAAGCCGCTTGCAAAGGAACAGCAAACAGCACTACACATGGAAGGATTTGCTCCTGTGTGGTGCTGCTTCAGGACACTGGAGAAAGGAGAGGCCTGGTGGGAAGAAGAAGCCACTGATCCCTACCTTCTCCTGCGAAGAAGAGCTAGTAGGTTTTCACGGTTTCTCCTTCCTGCCCATACCTGCCTTGCCTTCCTATGCCCTACCCCCCGAGAGCCCCAGTTTGCTATGTGACTGCCACACAACACAACCCATGGCAATCCAGGGTTAGCTCAACATGACTGAACCAATGCCTGGATTTCCCCAAATCAGCCTATTTTGGTTCAGGTCTTGGGACTCAGCAGAATTGGATGCAAAGCCCTAGTAGGAACTAAAGTAACATGAATGGTTGCATTGACTACACCGTCCAAGATGAAATAACTCTAAATTACAAAAGGCAGGTAGCATCTGGAATTCAATGTAGAGGTTTTTTGGGGTTTTTTACTAAAAAAAAGACTGAATAGAATCATAGAATTATAGAATCTTGGGGTTGGAAGGGTCTGTGAGGGTCATCTAGTCCAAACCCTGCAATGCAGGAATCTCAACTAGAGCATCCATGACAGATGGCCATCCCACCTCTGCTTAAAAACCTCCAAGGAAGGAGAATCTACCACCTTCCGAGGGAGTCTGTTCCACTGTCAAATAGCTCTTACTGTCAGAAAGCTCTTCCTGGTGTTTAGTTGGAATTTGCTTTCTTGTAACTTGAATCCATTGGTTCAGGTCCTACAGGAGCAGGAGAAAGCAAGCTTGCTCCATCTTCCATGTGACAGCCCTATAAATATTTGAAGATGGCTATCACCAGTGCTAGGGGACCCAGGTGGCGCTGTGGGTTAAACCACAGAGCCTAGGACTTGCTGATCAGAAGGTCGGCGGTTCGAAACCCTGCGACGGGGTGAGCTCCTGTTGCTCGGTCCCAGCTCCTGCCCACCTAGCAGTTCGAAAGCATGTCAAAGTGCAAGTAGATAAATAGGTACCGCTGCAGCGGGAAGGTAAATGGCGTTTCTGTGCGCTGCTCTGGTTCGCCAGAAGCGGCTTTGTCATGCTGGCCACATGACCCGGAAGCTGTACGCCGGCTCTCGGCCAATAAAGCGAGATGAGCACCGCAACCCCAGAGTCGGACACGACTGGACCTAATGGTCAGGGCTCCCTTTACCTTTACCTTTATCACCAGTGCTATTTTTATAGAAAAAGAGGTGCTGGAACTCTCCATGAATAAGCTTCCCCTGTTCTCATATAATGGCAATGGCGCCCACCTGAGAGGTGCTGGAACTGAATTCTGGTGAGTTCCGGCTGGGGAAAAAAAAGCCCTGGCTATCATACCTCCTCGTATCCAGGCTGAACAAACCCAGCTCCTTCAAGTGCTCCTCGTAAGGCTTGGTTTCCAGACCTTTGATCATCTTGGTCACCCTCCTCTGCACATGTTCCAGCTTGTCAACATCATTCTTAAATAAGAGTAGATACTATGTTATTTTTATTGATATGTAAGATGTTCTGGAGCTTTAAATAAATAAATAATCAGCATCTATGGAGTATTTTCTTAAATGATTCCTATAGCAGTATACATGTTCAAAATGTTAATTGGAATTAATTGTCTGTGTAGTTTTTTCCATAAAATCAATGTCATTGGAAGCTAGCTGATTTATCTTTTATGAAAAATCCACATGAATGACTGATTCTGGCATAACATTTTGTGCATGTGTGCGCACACACACACATGCAAAGGAATGGTTCCCAAAGCAGTCCTGTATCAGAGGGTATTCCTGTTAGAAGTGGCTTTACATCTAATTGAATACTGCTTAGCAACTGAAGGCTATACCACTTAGTGCAGGACCATAGACATATTTATATGTATTGCATTAAATATTTAACAGTGCAACCAATTTGGAAGCCCCAAATTGGTCCACATCAGATTGGATCAACTCGCATTTATTAGTACTTCATTTTGTGTATGTGTTTCTGTATGTGTCAGAAAGTCTTGTGAGTATGTTGCACACAGTCCAGTGTATTGTACACAGTCAGTGCACAAGCAAGACACATGCAGTGTAATATTACATCCATCCACACAGTAGCTTTTTATAAAATATTTTTAAAAGGAAACTTTAAAGGTGGTTAGCACAAAAACCATTGGAGCTACGTTTGAATTTTGGCAGTGCTAATCCAATTTATGTTTCATGCACCTATATAAAAGTTCAAATCAGGGGTCAGATCAGGTTCAGATCAATCTATTCCAGATTGGGGGTCAATCCAGATCGCTGAGTTGGAACCCAAATCAGATCAAGAAAGAGGGGCCTTGCATAGTCCTGATTAAATACTTTAAAATTTATAATTTGAAAATAAATGTACTTTGTGAGCAATTTAGGGGTTAAAAAACTATCTTCTGAAAACTGTAACTATTTCCCCAGGTGTGGTTTTTTTGTATCTGTGTTTTTAGCAGACTTCTTTTAATTGCTTGTTTGTTTTCTGCTAATTTGTTGATGAACATTTTAAAGCATTCAGTGAAAGTCTTACTGAATGTTTTTCAATGCAGTTGGTGAGTTGGCTTTTAATGGTTTACAATATGATAATAAACCAATGTTTTCTTAAAATTCTGATATAATTCTGTATCACATAATGTTCATTATTGTTAAATATTTCACATATGGTTTCATGTATATCTAAAGTAAGCCTTTGTAGAAAATTTGCAGTATCATAATCAATCTTAGCTGCTTTGTCTTTTTTTTATACCTGAACTTGTATCACACAAAAGCCTGGTTTTCATATCACTCTAAGTCAAACCGTGGCTTAGCATGAATCTTCCAGGGAGAAAATTGCAGTTGCTTCACTCTTTCCTTCATTCTACTCTAGAACTCTTAAAACCTGTGAAATTTCAAATTTGGCTTTCTAGAATGACATCTCAGCTCAAATCCACAACTGGAATTAGATGGTGATATGCCCTCAACATGGTCTGCTATTGATTACCTTATACACCCAAAATTATAGCTTCAGTAACATTTTGAATTTGGCTTTCTAGGATGGTGCCACACTGCCACAGCTCTAAGTGGCAACTGGAATTAGATGATAATACACACTCAGTATAGTCTGCTGTTGAAGACTTTATTCATACCAAACTACAGCTCCAGTAAACTTTTTCCTAAGACTTTGTATTCTTTGAAACAAGCCCTCAGGGCTCATGAGCTTTCTATTCTTTGCCCTGTAGGTTTCCTCTAGGAAGAGCTAGCTAGCCTAAAAGAGGCCAAATATCACACAACTGAGCTGGTGGGAAATTCAAACTATTTCAGGCAAAGGAGTCAATAGAGCTGCTGTAATGAAACGTATTGTTCAGAGTGAGATTGCTGTGTTATGGATCTCATGCTGAATATCAGGTTTGGGATTTTTTATTATTACGAAACTAGCCTGAGGCCAAACTGGTGAGAATCTGAAAGAGACACAGAAGGAAAGAGAGTGTGTTTGGAGTATCAAGACTTTTAAGAGATTTATTCCCTAAAAATGCAGAAAAGATTGAAAGAACAGGAGAGAAGTGTCTGAAAGTGCCCCTGCAGTAATCTTTTCAACTGCTTTCCTCTCCCCACAATAGCTACTAATGATTTGGAGATAGAGAAGGAGTGTATGTAAAGTAAATATATGAACAGTCAATGAAAGTTGAGAGGAACATGAAAGGGAAGTTAGAGCAAAAAGAGAAAAAGTAGGGTGAAATTATAAGCAAATGTATGTGTGTGGGGGTCTTGTTGCTGAGGTCTTGGAATAATGTAAAAGAAAAAACATTAAAGAAAGCTCATTTGCTTGGACTTAAAAAAATTCAACTAAGCAAAATCATTTGATAAAATAATGATGAAAATATTCATTCATTGCTAGAACTGATTTGAATGCAAAATACAAAACAGATTTTTCCCATAGACTAAAAAATTAGTTGTGCATTTTGTGTACTGTATTATCATGCGGCTCCCATTTTTATTTTTATGTATCATTGATCTGTGTAGAAGAAATAAAAATATATCATTTTTACATTTGCAAGAAGCATACAGTACATATGCAAGAGTTGTACATAAAACTAACAGACCAAAGTATAAATCTAAGTGGATTAAAATCCAATGTGTAATATACAGTCACCATACGTGATGTTCCACCATCGGATGGACTGTGTGAACCATTGGATATTTCTGTCTACTAAAGGATAGGCTTTCCCCCTAATATCTGTTGGCATTTGTGCCTTACATTCTAGCTCTAGCTAGAAAAAACTGTCAGCCAATCCAAATAGCCGTTATAATTATTGCTAAGCCTTCTATAATTTACAATGCAGCCCTGTGCATGTGAACTTGGAAGGGACCACGATGGTTATCTAGTAGCACTTTATGAGTTCAACAGCTTAAAGCAGACCGGAGTCCAGGTTTGTTTGTATGTTTGTTTTGCTATGATAGTCCCGGACCGGCATTATTGTAGGCTTTTCATGAATAGCTGTTTAACTCTTTGCTTTAGTTACTGTAGACTGTGCTATATAAAGCAAAATGTCATTTACTTCCAAGAACCATGTTTATGGCATTCAGTTATATGTGAACAATGAATCTAGTCCGCTCTACTATTTTCTCTAAGATTCTTTAAGACCATACAGCTAAATATCAAAAACATAGGCTTGGAGTCAAAGAACCATCAGATGAAGCGGGGAAATGTAGTAATGCTGTTCTGTGAACTCTTGTGCTAGTGGATTATTTTGTTAGTTCAGTGTTACAATGTATCTTATGCTGTGATACTAGGAACATTACAAGAATAAGGAAGAACAGGAGCTGCAGGTTGCAGCATGTACACTCTGATGGATTATAGAAAGGTCTTGAGTTTTGGAAAAAAGAAAGCTTGTACAAATTGGTCAGCATCATTCAGTTTGGGTCTTCCCCCCCTCACACAATGCACTTTTGCTAGGTTGGAAGAGGCATTCTTCCAGTGGAAGACACCTTTATAGGCAAGCCACTGAGATGTCTTAAGATCGTGGGAGTTGTCCCTAGTCCGAATGAATACTGAGCACTTTGCTACAGAATTCACTCCATCTTCTTTTTTAACTAGCATGCATCAAAAGGGGAAAATATTTAGAAAATATTTGAGAACTGTAATGAAGCAAAGGTGCATCATCCTTGCTGATCCCAAGCCAAACGCTTTAAATGTTGTTTTCAAAGTGTAATAAATTGAGCCACAGAAAACGACTATTTCTGAACTAAATAACGAACTTGTTCTGAATTTTTCATGGGTTCCTGTTGGTGGTGGTCATTCTCCTGCAACAAAACGTGGATTAATCTGTGTTTATAATCCATTCAGACATACCTGGCATTGTATCTTCCTGTTATGCTGTGTTGGCTGAATTTATGTTAGAAAACTGACCCCAGATTCTCTTGTGTTGGTTCAGCTCTTATAGTGACAAGTTTCCAGACATGTAAAAAGTATTCTTAGTTACATGCCACCCCAATCTCTTCTGAGATTATTATTATTATAAATAATAATAATTAATCTCAGCAGAGATTGGGGTGGCATGTAACTAAGAATACTAAGAATTATTATTATTATTACTATTACTATTACTATTACTATTACTATTTTATTTATACCCTGCCCATCTGGCCAGTTCTCCCCAGCCACTCTGGGTGGCTCTCAACAGAGATTCCGGGGGTCTTGGCATTTAACCAGGGCTAGTGTTTCCTTTGATAGAAGACTGCAGTGTCTTTATGGAATATGGTTTACATATAGCAGTGATGGCTAACCTTGACACTCCAGATGTTTTGGAACTACAACTCCCATCATCCCTAGCAAACAGGACCAGTGGTCAGGGATGATGGGAGTTGTAGTCCCAAAACATCTGGAGTGTCAAGGTTAGCCATCACTGACATATAGGTTACATATATTTACAACCTGCATCAAGGTGAAGAGATTTCCCAGCATTTGTTGTTCTCCTAAGAGCAGCAAGCTGCGATCTACAAACGGGAATCAGCCATGTCATTTGTGCCTCGTGGTTATGCCTGCTTCTTCTCCACTCCCACAGGCATTTTGCCCACTCCCTTCTCCTTTTTCCCAGTACCACTTTCAGAAAAAAACAACTCCCTGTTTTACTTACAGCATCACCTGCTGTGACCCTGGAAACCTCCATTTCCCAAGCCTGTTGCAAAGTGACCACCTTTTCCCCGCATCTTCCATCATGGGCCACCACCTCACCATTATCAAACATACCAAGCTATTACCAGCCTTTTGTGTCTTCAGTGACCCACCCCCAGCGAGCCACCATCAGAATTCTAACCCTTTACTGAATCTAGAACAGGGGTCTGCAACCTTTAAGACAAAAAGAGCCACTTGGACCCGTTTCCGAAGGAAAAAAAAAACCTGGGAGCCGCAAAACCATTGCGACATTTAAAACAAATATAACACTGCAATCACCAGTTTGTTGTTCTTTAAATAAATTAATAAAGACACAGACAATGAAGTTCCCGGCCAATTTGTGTTTAAGTACAAAGCTGACGTTTTCAAACATTGTGGGGGGTGGGGGTGGGGTGGGTGTAAAATATTTTTTTCTGGTTTTCCTCCTCTAAAAGGCTGGGAGGGGAGGGAAGAGAGAGAGAAGGAAGGAAAGGAAAGAAAGAAGGAAAGAAGGAAAGGAAAGAAGGAAGGAAGGAAGGAAGGAAAGAAGGAAAGAAAGAAAAAGAAAGAAAGAAGGAAGGAAGGAAGGAAGGAAGGAAGGAAGGAAAGAGAATGAAAGAAAGGAAAGGAAGAAGGAAAGAAGGAAGGAAGGAAGGAAGGAAGGAAGGAAGGAAGGAAGGAAGGAAAGAAGGAAGGAAAGCAGGGGTGAGAGAGAGAGAAGGAAGGAAGGAAGGGTGAGGGAAGGAAGGAAGGAAGGAAGCAAGCAAGCAAGCAAGCAAGCAAGCAAGCAAAGGGTGAGAGAGAAGGAAGGGAAGGGAAGGGAAGGGAAGGGAAGGGAAGGGAAGACCGGCAGCCAGCCAGCCACCCTCCCTCTCCCACCCGATTCAGCAAGCGATGGCACACAACAAACCTCTTCCCAACTCCTCCGTTTACACGGGAACCACCGCTCCGCACCGGGCCATTGATCCGCCCACGTGCGCAAACGGCGCTCCCTGGGACAAGCAGGGGAGAGCGGCCCTGGCGCCGCGATGCTTCCTCCAGGCGGGGGCGGGAGGAAAGGGAAGGGAAGGGAAGGGAAGGGAAGGGAAGACCGGCAGCCAGCCAGCCACCCTCCCTCTCCCACCCGATTCAGCAAGCGATGGCACGCAACAAACCTCTTCCCACCTCCTCCGTTTACACGGGAACCACCGCTCCGCACCGGGCCATTGATCCGCCCACGTGCGCAAGCGGCGCTCCCTGGGACAAGCAGGGGAGAGCGACCCTGGCGCCGCGATGCTTCCTCCAGGCGGGGGCAGGAGGGAAGGGAAGGGAAGGGAAGGGAAGGGAAGGGAAGGGAAGGGAAGGGAAGGGAAGACCGGCAGCCAGCCAGCCACCCTCCCTCTCCCACCCGATTCAGCAAGCGATGGCACGCAACAAACCTCTTCCCACCTCCTCCGTTTACACGGGAACCACCGCTCCGCACCGGGCCATTGATCCGCCCACGTGCGCAAGCGGCGCTCCCTGGGACAAGCAGGGGAGAGCGACCCTGGCGCCGCGATGCTTCCTCCAGGCGGGGGCGGGGCGGGAGCTTCCCCGCAGAGGCTCGGCCCCTTTTCTGGGCTGGCCTGGCCTGGGCAGCTCTGTTTCCCCGCTTCCGAGCTTCTGGGTCAGCAGCCGGCAGCGCCAGAGCCAATTTGCCCTCCCTCTCGGCGACATGGCGGAGCCGCGGCAAAGGTGTTACAGAGCCACATGCGGCTCCGGAGCCGCGGGTTGCCGACCCCTGATCTAGAAGTTTAAGGCCTTATCTTCCCCCCAACTTATAACAGTCCTCAAGGGTAATGTTTGTGGGGGTGCTTTGCTGTGGATTGCAATTCATACCTTTCAGATACAGATAGAGGGAATTGTTGGCTCACCTTTGCTCTGCTTTGAAAAAGAGGAAGGGATCGTGTTAACATATACCTGATTATTCTTATTGCCCCTCAGAGCTATAAATAATGTGACTACTCGCTGATGTCAGACATACTGTACTTTATATTTCTTTTGCGTCTCTTTAAAAAAGCAGTAGTGGAAAGTGTTTATTTTGATGGTACTATGTATTGATTTTATTTTAACAGTGCTTACTTAAAGTAACTAATGGTTCTGTTCTCATAGCACTTAAAAGTTGGAGTTCACTCATTGTGTTTTTTTGATTTAGTCAATTTTGTTTTCATTATTTCTGAAATTCACACTGAGGAATGCTCTCCTTAATACATTTTAACATTATAATAAGGGGGGAGGGAAGAGAAGATAACAATTTGTGATTAGTTTGTGTTTAGAAAGCCACATTATTGCCTACAAACTACAGTGGAATTCATAAATATGTGTATCGTAAGATAGCGTTTTAAATAGTAGTATTTGCATAGGTCTTCTAAAATTAAAATCACAGATAATAAAGTGGAACAAATGTACTAAGGGCATGGGAAGTAGGTTAACATTCCAGCTGTTGTGTAGGACTTTTCCTGCTATAACCACTTTAGTGACCCTAGATGGATAACCCAGCTATTTATACTTTTCATACTGGTTTATGCTGCAAACCCCGCAAAATGGTGCAGTAATTAAGACAGCAACAAAAGTAAAACACTACCCTGAACAACTGAAGCATAAAATATTCAAAATAAAATCAGGGTTATGAAACAGGAAATATAAACAGCTATACTTAGGCCTTTTTCCAGCTGGAAATCACAGGAACTCAGTTCCGGCACCTCTCAGGTGGGCACCATTGTCATTATAAGAGAACAAGAGAGGCATTCATGGTGAGTTCCAGCACCTCTTTTTCTAGAAGCGTCATACTGGTTATAGTAATTATTAAACTTGCCTGTCATATCAAGCAGCATAGGTGCATTCCCTATTCACATGGATACACTCTGCATTCTTGCCTTCCATTTGCCTGGCACCCAAACAACAGTACATTAACAATAACTTGATTATCTATATCTTCTTCCCCAGTTTCATTGGTACCACCCAGGCTAGCCTGGGACCTTTTGCTACTTAAGGTCCCTCCCTGCCAATGCCAATGCCTTGTCCCCTGCAAGTGCACCACACCTCACTGTCACCACAGGTGCATCTATAGCAGTGGAGGCAGCAGTGGCCTGGGATGCTGACAGCAGTGGAGGAGGCGGGTCTTGGAGGAGGCAGAGTGGCATGTCCACATAGGAGGCAGTGCTGGTGAGTGGGGCAGTCCTCAGGCCCTGAGGTGTCCACTCATCTTGCTTCATGGGCTGGTTGGCTATGGCACCACCTTTAATTCCTCTACTGCATATTAATTTGGCATCAGCAGGCTGCTTTGTGTTTTGTAGTACGCAGAAATAATGCAATTCCTGCTCAGAATGTCTACAGTTGGAGGTTGATAACTGGCAGTTCCCAGGTTGCACATGAGGACGCATGCACACCAACACCCGAAATACACATTTTCAGGACCCACCCTATTCCTGTGATTGCAATTTGTTTTTAACTGCATTTATTAATTATTTTACATTGCTTTAACAGGCCTGGGACATTAGAGTGAAGGGTGGGTAAAAAATCAAATTAGTGACAGCAAATATAGCAATAATAATCACAATATGAATATCATCCTCTGGGCTTTCTGAAACTGCTTAGAAGAAATGGAGTGAGGAAAGGCAAAGAAGGCATTAATTTTTGTCTCACCCCACCTGTCTTTCCGTCAGTTTCTTGGAATTTTTCTCCTTGGCACACCTTTCTGCTTCAGGAAAAATAAAGGAACAGGTGAGGAAGATAATTAGCATCTATATCCCCTCTGGCTAAAAAGTAGCTCAGTATGAAAACTAGAAGAATGTGGGTGACAGAAAGAACTTCCTGTGTTCCTTTGCTCCATCGCATGCTCCTCTCCTCCTAATCCTGTGAATTTACAGAATGCAAAATGGGAGGGTCCACTTTGGGAAAGACACTCAGCCTGAAACGTGACCCACCAGCTTATAATTGTAATTGGATAGACAAGCAGGGACTGTGGCCACACATGGGGGGGGGGGGCAAGGCACAAAAGGTTGGCTGGTCCACATTTATTTAAATATACAAACCTTGACCTGCTCTGTATAGGGGGGGAAAGGTGTAACTAATCACCAAACCTTGGGAGACCTGGCCCTGTGAAGGACCAGGGTAGCCCACTCTCTACTCCCACTCTTTCAAGTTGGTAAGGAGACCTTCTTACCCCATGCCCTTTGGGGACCTGCAGCGGCCACAGATGCACCCGGAAGCACCTCTGTGGCTACAGTGAGCCCAAACAGAGTCCCCACGGCAGAGGCACAGGCCCCAGCCTAGTCGCTGCCACAGTGCTGGAGCACCAGAGCTATGTCCCCCCTCCTTAAGAGGTTCCAAGGGTGGCAACATGAGAACAGGCCTTTTCTATGGTGGCTCTTCATCCATGGAATGCTCTCCCCATAAAGGCTCATCTGGCGCCATCATTACTTGTCTTTAGGTGCCAGGCAAAACATCCCCTTTACCCAGGCCTTTGACCATTAAATAACCAATGGCCTGTTCAAGTTTTTTTTTGGGGGGGGGGGACTGACTGCTATTATGGTTATTTTATTATTATGCTATCTATTGTTATGCTTTTTGTTATGTTTTTATAATTAAGCTCCATAAAATATGTTCTTAATGTTGTACACTGCCCTTGGATCTTTTGATAGAGGGTGGCATATAATTGAATAAATAATAATGGCAATAATTTATTATGCATATTAGGCACATTCTACATTTCAAGTCACAGGGAGTTGTTGTTTTCTTCTGTACATCTCCATCATAAAGCAACAGAAGCTTTACCAAAGTCCACTTTTTAGGTACATTGACTGCTCCCTCACCCTCATTTGTGAGCCATGCCAAGGAAGATGGGAGGGAGCAGTCAAGGTGCAGAAGAAAGGATTTTCCAAAGCTTCTGTTGCTGTGTATGCTTTGGAGGAGTGGGTTAAGGGGTCTTGTGTTGTATTTTGGCTTTCATGAGAGTGGTTCACTGAGCAGTAGTAACCTTGCTGGCCCCTTTAATTCAAAGTAAGAATTAATTGCCAAATAGCTAATTTGAAATACAGGATAGCCAACCAAAGAAAGTGAAGTCTGAAAAAATGTATTTATTGGTCTCTAATGTTTATGCAGAATGAGTCTTGGCAGTGTTACAAATTCCAAATTGAAAACGAACCCTTTTATGCATCTATATTGTCAAAGATTTGTCAGTCCTGAAGGTAGCTTAGATATTTCAAAGGCTGGAGAAACTTCTGTTTGAAGTGACTTGTATTGCATCAAAAGAATATTTCCAGTTACCTAATCCCCATACCTGCAACAGACTTCTAATTGTCTTGGGAAAACAAAGTCCCATGGATACATTTATTTGGAAGTGCATTTTAAAAATAACTATCCATCTTATATTCAAGTTGAAAGAATTACATAATTTGGATTTAAGCCTCCCCAAGTGCAAATTTGAATTTTTGGTATTAATTCCTGCAGACACCACACACTTCTCTTTGCAGCCTCTTCGAAACTGCTAAAGGCCTTATTGAGGAACTGCTACCATTTCTGTTAATCACAGTCTGCCATATACAGGCTCTAATGACATTATTGAGACCGTGATCTCAATGCTAATCAATAGCACTGGGATATAAGAAGGGTATAAAACACTGTAATATGTAAAAAAAACAAATGCTTTCAATGTGCTGTTTCATTTGCCATATGAAGCAGCAGGGCTATAAATCTTTGCTGTGCTGTTTGAAAATTGAACATGAGGCTGCTAAATTTATCAGTCATTCTTATTTTTGTGTAGTAGCATTTTCACTTTGGTTTCTCTTATGAAGTAATATTCCTCCAGGCCTCCATATATGAACATCTTTCTTTTCTTTTTTTCTTGGTCATATAATATTTGATGAATTTTCTGCATGTTACAAACCATGTTTTTTTGACAACTGATTTTTTTTCTTTTTACATTCATTTGATATAGAAAAGCAAAACAATAACTTTTTTAATATAACATTAAAGAAAACTGAATACATTATTTTATTAAAGGCATTTGCATAGAGGGATGGGTAGAATTTAAGAATTCTCCATGATACTTTGGAAATATATTAAACCTGAAACCTAATGAAACTGCATAATCACTTTTTTTTGTTAGTGGTTATAGTCTATGCTGAACTACCAAGGAAAAAGTAGAAAGCAAGACTGCTACAGATGTGACTGGCTATGAATATTCATGAATACCATTGCTCCTCCTTTTCTACCAGCATCCTAGTCATTCTCTCTCTCTCTCTCTCTCTCTCTCTCTCTCTCTCTCTCTCTCTCTCTCTCTTCATTTTCTTTCCTCCATACTGTGAAGAAGACTGCAGCTTTATTTTGGTAACAGCCTAGCATGATACAGTTATCGGTGGCCTCAGAAGCCTTTCCTTCCATTAAAAAAAAAACAAAGAGGGAAAAAAGAAAAATTGTAATTATCCACAGTTTTATGAATCCACCACCCCTTAATGTTCATTATTTAAACCAGCAGCAATTACAAGTTCAAAGGGGTTTAGAGGGCCAGCAACCCGCATAATCACTGCCAAATTAAGCGGGACTCATTCGTCACAGAAGAGTACACTCTGAGCAGTGAATCATGCATGCAGTGACAGGCACTGATTTACATAAAGACGAAATCTGTGCCCTCTAGGGCTGAGCATTACTTTATCTCAGTAGCCCTGTGATATATGAATTTTCTTATGCTGCTGGGAAGGTTCAGAGACTGATACTGCCAAATTCACAGTACTTTATTCTGTCTAAAACTAGCATCACTGCCACAAATTTGTATACTTATGTATACAGCTAATACTCCCTCCCTTTCCTCAGTGTAAATCATTTGATTGTTAGCATGAGTTTTCCTAATCATTTAAAACCTGTTTTTCCTGGTCTTCTGAATCCTTTTTTTATTTTCTGACTGGCATTATTCCATAAGGATTAGTAATTCTTAAAAACTATATTGTCCCCCAAGAACATTCATATTTTTATTTTTATTTGGTTTATTTCTACTGTATTATATCCTACTCATTAGGAAAGTCAGAAAAATCAAAATAGATAAATCTAGGTTTCTGAATGCAGACTTTATCAATAAGCAGTTACTTCACGATTTTCAGGTTTCCACATTATTGAAGGCAACTTGTTATAGATGGAATGCACACTAGTGTGTGTGTGTGTGTGTGTGTGTGTGTGTGTGGCTTATCAGGCAAAATGGCAGCCTAATTGTTGGGCTCCACAAACTTCCAAGTTTTAAAGGGCTATGACTTTAAAGGGAATCTTTAAAGCAAGGTTAAACTTCTAAAAGCATAGGTCCAGTTGATGGAAGGATACAATGAAAGGCCAATAAAGTTCTGAAATGGAATATCTCCAGAGAAAACTTTTTTGGCAGTTCAGAATACTTGAGGGAGGAGAAAGAAACTGTAATGGTGAAAGAAAGTGATAAAATGTTTAAGGATGTGAAATTGACTAACTCCATGTCAGTAGCTTGAGGTATCACCTCACTGAGTCAGCAGGTGAGAAGCAACCTGCTGGTAGCCTGGGCAGCGGTGTTGACAACAGCATTGACTGCTCTGAAAGCAAAACAGGTATTTTATCAGAACTGATGGATATTTCAAAAAGAATGGAAGAAGCAATAAACCTGGGATTGAGGCACTAGCTAAAGATCAAATTACTCACTAAATGGAGAACCAGTAGATTAGTCTCTGCAGACCAGAAGAAAAAGAAAAAGAAAATGCTAACTTAGATGTTTTGAAGAGGCCATACTCTCCAGGAACATCATACCAGCTATCAATATTTTTATGGAGCCAACACACCTTCATTAGGTAGGCTAAACTGGTGGTTCACATCTTTATTGATGTGAATTGTCACCTTGTATGAATAGTTTCAAAGAGAAAGCCAAGGGAAGAGTATGAAATGTTTTACATCCCTTGAAGTTGTTCAATTCTATGATTCTGTTCTGTGAAGTACAGAAGTATTGAGAGAGCTCTACACTCAGGTCCTTAACAGGGCAGACTAATACCAGAGTAGATCAAATAACAAAATCTTTCCAGTTTAACTGTATTCATTCAAGTTAGTTCTGACAGAGAGTCCAATGCTCTCCCACTTCAAATTAAGAGACTGAGTGGTTCAAGTTCCTAGACTCTCAACAGCATGAAACCATGGTAATTCCACTAAGCCAGAACTTACTAAAGGCCTTGTTGATAAATATCAAAGGGCATGAGAATTATGTCATATGTTTGAGAAGGCATAATTTTGTTGCAGGAAATCCACCAAAAATTCCTAACACATAACTTACTGAACAGCATATGGATTGAGGGGATCAATTCTGTGCCCCAGGCATGTTTAAATCAAGGAGTGGTCATAGTTAAGAAGGGCCAGTCTATGCAAGCTGAGGTGAAAGGGCTGGTTCCTTTTTGTTAAAAGGGGGGGGGGTTAGACATAACATACAAGTAACTCACAACTTATGTGCATTTCAGTTGTGTGCGTTCAGCTTTATATGCTTGGCAGTTTTTTAAAAGAAAGGGGGTGGGCATCCAGGAAAAAAGACTTTGGCAATCCCACCCACCATTGAACCCAATATATTTTGACTATACACAAGTTGGGCTTTACAAACTATCCCCAGAATGTAATCCCGGTGTATGTTGAGAGTCGTCTGTAGTTTATATATAGCATTAAAAATCTAGTTGCATTTATAGCACTGAATTCCCTAAAAGCATTTGACAGAGTGGATTGGAAGTATATACTAACATTGTTGACTAAATGGAACTTTAGAAACCCATTTCTTAACCTGGTAACACAAATGTATAAGGATTCTATAGCAATAGTTAGCACCCATGGAGCTGGCACTCTTAACTGTCTTCAGTCTAGTTCACAGTGTTTCTACTTTTCTTTCACTTTTGAGGTGGACATGCTTCAAAGTCACACATGCTCACCTGATTAAAGTGAAGCAACAATTATTTGGTCTTAAGATGGACTGTTTGGCCTCTTGTTGCTTATGGGGGATTTCTGACCCAATATTTTTGTGTGTTGTCATAACCTGGAAACAGTTTGATGTATGTAACCTACATGAATCCATTTTGCCAGGAGGTTTACCAATCTATGTTTGAGCGGCACAGTTGTCTGTTGTCAAGTTTCAAAGATATGCAGCACCTTCTCTCTATTTCTGTATCTTCAGAATGCATGTTAGGAAAAGCAATGTGAGAAGAAACCTTGAGTAATGTGGTGCTGGTGCTTTTTTTCATTTGCTTCATTTATGTCACTTACTTTATTCCTAAGAAAAATAAAGTATAGGTTCTCAGACTGAATACAGTCGTACTTTGGTTTTCGAACAGAATCTGTTCCAGAAGTCCATTCGACTTCCGAAAACTTTCACAAAACCAAGGCACAACTTCTGATTGGCTGCAGGAACTTCCTGCAGTCAATCGGAAGCCGTGTCAGATGTTTGGGTTCCAAAGAACGTTTGCAAACCGAAACACTCACTTCTGGGTTTGCGGCATTCGGTAGCCAAAACATTCGAGTCACAAGGCGTTTGAGAACCAAGGTACGACTGTATAATGTGTCAAGTACAGCTATGTTACGGCACACAATTTAGCTTTCTAGCATGAAGCACATTAAACATTCTGAAAAATCTGAATACATATCAAAACAAAACAATTAAAAATCCTGATAGTTAAATTTCATAACCTGAAGACATGTATTTTGTAGGATGTACACAGTACTAGCCAATAACAATGAACTCAAAAGGAGGGCAGAGAAAGATAGCATGAAAGGGGCCAGCCTATGGTAGATGTCAAGCAGAGAACTAGAGATATTGGGTGATGGAACTAATGTGGTTAAGGAAACTAGAATCATTATTTGTGGTTTTATTGTGAAAAATATACTATGCTGGGGAAAGCTGCTTTTGGATTCAATTCAAATGAGGAAAAGCACTGAACATTTTAGTGAATTTTATGGATCTGGCTTCTTAGTGCATTCTGAATAGTAAATTAAGGGTTAATCTGATTTTGTGTCAGTGTGCAGTACAGCTAAATTTTTTAGAATACTTTGATACACAGATATTAAAAAAATACAAAAAAATAAGCAATGCCAAAGTATAGGTGTGTGATTTACAACGGAAATAGTGAAAAACCAGAAAAAAATCTGTTTGTGGCAATGTGGTATCTTTTAACATGATACACTGTTCCCCCCCAAACATTACAAGAACCAACAGAGACAGGTATTATGGATATTGCTTTCTTTGTATTTAATTTGAACATACTATGCCACTAGAATCTTGAGGAATAGGGTTGTTTTAATAATCAAATTCCATTTTTCTTTGGTCCAGCCCATATAAATTCGTGGTGCAATACTGAGCTAAAGTACCCATCAATGTTCCTTTTATTGGACATGCTTCATATATTGTGATGAGATTATATGCATCCATAGAGGTTGTTAGGAAAAACTTAACATGCCACTGATGTGCAATGAAGGAAAGTTAATTGTGTAGATGCTACAAGACTGCATCAGCGAGTAGAGCTCTCTATAGCAGCATATCAATCTGCCTTGAATAAGAATTACCAAACCAGCATTTCAGCCAACAGCCTAAGGTAAAATCTTAGTGTTAATAAACATGTACAGATGAATCAGATCTCATCTATCATTTTCACATCTATGTGCTAAAGATCTACTGATGGGCATCTATGAAAGGTTTAAAATAAGATGTAAGCAAATGCTCAATGGGGCTTTTTAACATGCAGCAATAAGCACAGATGATTGGTTTCTAACAAAGGCTCACAATGCCCTTTTGCATTTGCACATAGAATGTGCAAATTATGCATGCACATAGAATTGTGTGGGCCAGATTCTAAGCTGGTACAAACCTGTGTAACTGTACATTAAGATTCTTTATTACAATGTATTCTGCAGGTTGTCATTACAGATGCCCTTCTATATTATATTTGAGAGTTGTATGTCAAATGTTGAGTCTCTAAATCTGCTTAAATTGCCAATTTTAAAGCATGCCCTTAGAATCAAAGAAATATTTGAAGATGACTGTGAGAGCACCTACCTTGGTTCACACTAGAGTTTCATTGTTAACAGCATTATAGCTGCTCTGAGTAAAAAAATCTCATTCTGCAGCTAATAACTGAGGATTAGTTGCAGAATTAGATTTTTTAATGCACTAACATATATTCCACTTTTCCCAGAAGTGTTTTGTGTGTACCACTACTTATTCTGAATCTGCTAACCAAGATGCTAACCAAGTCTGCTTTTTATAGCGTGTACACTTTATGTTGGAAAAAATGAACACATTCCAACCTGTTGATATACAAAGAATTCTGGCAACTCACACCCTGGTGAACACAAGAACTGTCCAGTTTTATCATATGTATGTTCCATCTAGTCCATCAGTGTAGATAATTTCCTTAGCTACTTACGATAATAAAGAGGCAAAGTGCCATGCAGGGCATTGAACCGCAGTAGTTGGCTTCAGAGATTTGACCAGCCATTGGCTTCAAACTGTGGCTTACTGTGATGGGGATGACCTGCCATCCACCCCTGTCCCAGCATAGCAGAGGAGGAGTTCAGAAGCCCTTCACTTCTGTTTTTGATTAACTGTAGCTTAGTGCTTTGTCTGAACCTGACGAACTGTGATTCATCTTAATTATGCTTTGTTTGAAAGAAGCCATTTTCAAACCATGGGTTATAAAGGTGGTCTGTTCTAACAAATCACAATTAAGATAAACCACAGTTTAGTGTACAGATGTAACATTAAACCAGTGTTTCTCAAACTTGGGTCCCCAGCTGTTGTTTTACTACAAATCTCAGCATTGCTAGCTAGCAGCACCAGTGGTCAGGGATGATGGGAGTTGTAGTCCAACGACAGCTGGAGACTCAAGTATGAGAAACACTGCATTAAACTGTGGTTAATCATAAAGGGAAGCAAAAGCTTTTAATTTTCTCCTTGAAGCCATGCCAGAGAAAGAGAGGGGAGGAAGGAGTACAGGAGACCAAGGCTCATTCCCATAATGATAAATCATACTTTATTGTGACATCTGAAAGCACCCACTTCCCAGATATTTAAAAGGGTCTAGAAAGTTGCCTTAAAAAATAGAAAACTAAGAAACTTTGATACTATATTCTGTGCCAGTTTCCAGGCCACATACAGCCAAGATGTATGGATTTTGTTTGGTCTATTACATTTTTTTATTATTGAAAGAGAGAGAGAGAGAGAGAGAGGAATTTAACACTATTTTGTGATGTCCCAGTCCTTTGATTCTGCTTGAAATGTGGCTTGTCATCCTGCTGCAGCTAAACCAGTATGCTGCATGTTGAAAGCAGGAGAGATGTTGCCAACTTTGCCCCTTGGCTGTTCTACTCCTGTTCCCAGGCAATTAGTATCTGGAAAATTGGACACAAAGTTTCACCATCTTTCCTAGTAGCATTTGGCCACTAGCATGCCATGCTGCAGGGCCAGCGATTGCTCCTGCTTCCTACCCACCCATGCCAATATTCTTGTGTATTACTGTTATGCCTGAGCATAGGCACAGGATCACAACTATTGCAGCAGTACCAGTAGCTCTTTCTGTGGCAATTTCTGTGTTTGCTCTTGATGATAGTACAAGATTGGCATCAAGACTCTTAACATCTCATCCTATGAACTTTTGTCCTGCAACAGCAGCTCTTATGGTTAGGCTTTAAGATTATGTATCAATATCTTTTTAGAGGCAATTTCAAGTTCTTCATATTTGAGAATGATTATATAATACGTACAACATGTTAATAAATTATGGTATGGCATCAAGCATGAATTAGAAAATAATATGCAAATTGTATTATATGTGGGCATATTATAAACTAGCCATGACCCTCCATTCACAATATATTTGCTATGTGTACCTGTGCTATAGTCACATTTGTTCAATGCTTGAAAAGAATGCTATCTAAAGTAACTTTTGTGATTTTCTGAGATTGTTTCAGATAGCAGTTGTCTTTGGAAAAATTGCAGGGGAAAATAAGGAAGGTAGTCTACTCATGTGCTTAGTCTATGCACTGCATTCTGAAAACACATTTTAAAAAATCCTTATTACATAAAAGGCAGAACATTATGTACTTTGCATATTTATTCTTGTAATATATGTCACCTTACACTTCTGTGGAGCTCCACTTAAAAATATCTTTATACATATTTTTAATCACTAGCTTTAGTGTCTATATCACATAAGCTTAGTTTTTTATATCTAATTGGCAAACTTTTCTTTTAGCAGTTAAAACTTTTAGAAATATTTAAAATCAATTTGACAGTATATTAGTATAAGTGGAAGTTTTTAGCTAGCTAACTATCTCACTCAACATTTCATAGTATTTAAAACATTGCCATCACATTTCTGTTATAAACATTAAGTAGATTTGTGTGAATAAAGTTCATTTCCCCCAGAAAAAAGAACTCAATTATTTGTTCTCATTCCCCCTCATTTTTCATGCACCTGCATCAGGTCAAATATAATGAATTAATCATTCCATGTGGTTATTGCATTCGAGAAATTTTGGAAGTAGATTCTTTTTGTCCGATTCCAACCTGCAGCTCACTGGGATGCATACAGTGGTACCTCAGGTTACAGACGGTTCAGGTTACAGACTCCGCTAACTCAGAACTAGTACCTCGGGTTAAGAACTTTGCTTCAGGATGAGAACAGAATCGCACGGTGGTGGCGCAGTGGCAGCGGAAGGCCCTATTAGCTAAAGTGGTACCTCAGGTTAAGAACAGTTTCAGTTTAAGAACAGACCTCTGGAACGAATTAAGTTCTTAACCCGAGGTACCACTGTATAGGAATCCTAGTACATTCCCTCAAGAGCCTCCACAGGGAATTTACCTTACTTTTGCCAAACATTATCACTTATGATTGGAGTAAAACCATGGGCCCTCCAGGCATTGGGCTAGCTCAGGGGTGATGGATCTTTTTGCTATGAGGGTCCAGTTGACCCATGGGAAAATTCAGTTGGGACTACAGCTGATGGTTGGTGAAGACAGAGCCAATAGTGGGTGGAGTTTGCAGAGTAGGCATGCACACACAAAACAGAAAAGGAAGCAATTCCTAGAAGGGCTATCTGGAGAGCAATACATGCATCACCTGGGGGGGGGGGTTGATGCTGAGGGCAACTTGGAATTAAACTGTGGGCTGCAGGTTCCCTCCCAAAGGGCTAGGAAGTCTTATTTGAACTATGACACCTGTATGCAAAACAAAAGTGAACAAGATGTAGGGGATTCATGGTTCATTTCCTGATTTATTTCTGTGTTTTTTTTTAAGGGAAATGCAGGTTGGGGAGTACTACAAATGATTTCAGTAGCAGTGCTGATGAAAGGGATGCTTAGATGCTTTCCTGTGGGCAGGTTTTTCAAAAATCACCCTTTAGCCTCTTTGCTTCTGGAATGGGGGGGGATAAGAGACCCCCAGAAATCTGGAAATTGTGTGTTACATGTAGTTTGATACTTATACTTTTTTGCGAAGGGTAGGTGGGTGGGACAGGGACAAGTAGCTTTACCAAGGCAGAGTGGCACCTTGGAAGCCCGTGATTCATGGGTTCTGGTTCCTATGGGGAATGGGACCAAAGGGACGCCCCGGTTAAGAACAATATAGCCTAAAGTACAGGAACCTTGGTTTCATTAAGTCCCTATTCTCACAGTCCTTTCCTGGGGCAAAAGAAACCCAGGTTTCCTCCAGGGTTCAGAGTTCTTCCCAAGGATTTCTAACTTGCCTTTCTTCAGGCTAGGTTCTTCTTCCTTAATATTAGCTATAGAATACAGGAATTCAGCCCAGACCCAGTAAATTTCACAGGCTCTCCCCAACTTGTGGGGTGCATAGTACCCCAGTGGTCCATTTCCCAGAGCTATAGTGCTTATGGGTCAATAGGTCTAATGGGCTTCTTGCACAGAACAGGCCATGAGATGCCTCCAGACCATGATAGGTTAATGCACTGGCAAAACCAGGTGATTATTCCTGTTTTGGAAAGGGAAATTGCTGCAGAGAATGCTTATGGGCATGGATGTGAATGTAGGTAACTGTATTCTGAATCTTCCTAGAGCCATGAACAATATCACACCTGACACCATTATCCTCTGTTAGTAAGCAATTTAATGGCATAAGAACATAAGAAGAGCCCTGCTGAATCAGGCCAAGGCCTATCAAGCCCAGCATCCTATTCTCACAGTGGCCATCCCGATGCCCATGGGAAGCTCACATGAGATTGGAGTGCAACAACAACATTCTCCCCACATGTGATTCCCAGAAAAGGGTATTCAGAGGTATTCTGTCTCTGATAGTGGAGGCTGAATATAGCCATCATTGCTGGTAGCCATCAATCGACTCACTCTCCATAAAGTTGTCTACTCCTCTTTTAAAGCCAATCAAGTTGGTTGCCATCACCACATCGTGTGGGCAATTGATTTTGAGCAGGACTCTTCTGCTCCTCTCGACAGAATTAGGATGTGGCTTTAACTACTGAAGCACAAGCTCATGTCCAAGATGTAGCAGCTAAAGTCAGTTCATGGAATAGAATTCATCCAATTTAATTCACCAAGCTTTTCCTACATTCAGTAGTAGTTTTGAACCTTTCTTTGCTTCTTCCAGCTTGTTGGCTTCTCTGATTCATGAGGGGGAAAGAATGGTTTCAAGAATGTAGTATAAAGCAGCCAAAGAACTGGTAAGGCACCCAGCCAGCTAGGTTAATCCATCTAACTCAGGGAAGCAAGTTCAAAATTTTATTAAAAGAAATAGAAGAGGGTTTTTTAAGCCAGGAAATATCATTATCAGGGCTGGACTGTGGAATAATCGCAGAATCAGCCAGGAATAACAGTGTCAGCTTTGGAAAATAGCAATTATAGATTCTCAAGGTTTCGTCTATCTCTTGATATGGCACATAATCCAAATAGTGCCCAAGAGAGCTGCTTTTCCTGTTTTTAGCAATGAGTACCAACCTTAAGTGTCACAGGCAGTCTATGTAAATTTGTATATGAGGAGCAGGCGTGTTCCCTGGTCAGCAACAACACCCCTGGGGAAAATGACATGCCACACAAACTTTTGTTTATAAACAAAACCTAATTTGGTGACTACCTTTTTAATAGGCAAAATTAATTTCTGGTATTTCAGGAGAAATTGCAGATGGTCAGAACATGAATATTATCAGTATAATCTTTTTAAAATCAGAATATCATATGCTAAATTTCTGTTCGGTAGTACAGGAGTGCACCTAGATAAATATTGCCTTATGTAAGGATCAAACATGGTCCACGTCAATTTTCTTGTCATTAGACAGCATATTTACCTTTACACATTTGGTTAACAAATATTCCATTAAAAAAGGCTACCTATATACACTTTCTATTGACCTAAAGGCAGATTTCAGTTCCATAGATAGAGACAGGTTAGGGGCAAAAATACAGCATGCCAATATTGACAAAAGGTTGTTATTTTACATTAGATCCCTGTACTCCTGTGAGAATGGCAAAAGTATACTGGGAGCTCAACAGGGGGTTATATTTGCATGTCTTTTGATTTTAAATTTTATCTCATTGCTATTGTTTCGGAGCCTAGAGTTTTGCTTTCAGTTGCAATGAGAAATAGAATATAATCAGTACTGCTTTATGCAAATAATATGATTTGCTTTCTTACGAGCAGATAGCATGTCTCAGACATAACTGCCTTAAGAAATTTTTGCTAAGGTGAATTACAAGAAGACTAAAGTGGTTGTCTTTTGTAGGAAACCTACTCTGCCCATGTGGAATACTTCTGATTATAAGATTTACCAGAGTCAAGCATATCTATGTAGAGATTTTGTTCATAGCACATGGCATTTTTTCCAGATTAAAAGTTGAACAACAGATTGAAACTCTTCCAATTTTTAAAATGTTTTGTGCCAAAATAGATTATTCACATTCTGAAAATTCTGAAAGACACTCCAAATTATTTTTGTTATCAAAATTAAGGGAGGTTAATCACGGGACCCCATATTTAGAAATTATATAAATGCCTGTTCCCAGGTGTATGTGTCACAAAAGGAAAAGAGTCGGCGGGGGGTGGGGGAGAGAAGGGAGGTAAGCAAACTCAGGCACTATTCTGAGTCACAAAGTTGGATTGAAAAAAGTTCTAAGCAAGAAAAAGCTAAAAGTTGTTGGTCTCTTATCTGCTGGCCCTGCTTCCTATCTTTTCCTCTGCTGCAGTTTGATGGAATGGTTGCTACCAGATGACAGATGATGGGGAGAGAAGCCCAGTGGAGCTCTTCTCTGCAGAGCTGATGGGGTGACCCTGCTTCCCTTCTCTCCCTCTGCTGATACAATGGCTGTGGCTAGGTGACAGTTGAGAGAGAGGAAATATTTGCATATGTGTTCAACTATACAATTGTACATAGCAAATCTAGCTTCAGTCATGCATGCAGTAGTTACATTGAGACTAGACTACAGTAATAGTGCATTAGGGCTGCCTTTGGCCCCCTCATTTGCTATATTTAAAAAGGCTTTAAAACTCCCCCACTTTTGAAAGGTGTGTGTTTTATTGGCCATGTTGTTGCTTTGGAGCTATGTTTTATTGGCCGAATTATGTTTTAATATGTTCTGTTGTTGCTTGTGTGAATTCATATACAGTACTTTAATTATACTATCATTGTGTTTTTATGCTCATTTATTTATTTTTTGCGGCCTTGGGTGAACTTGGTTTCGAAAGACAGCTTATAAATGTTTAAATAAATAAATAGATTGTATGGTGTTGCTTTGTTATGTTAAGACAAGAAACAACAACAAAATAAATTCTTGACTTAATTTAGTTAACTGACTAGTTAGTGTTCTAATCAACACCATCCTAAAGCTCAGAATAAGTAGCAGCATTAAAATAAAAATTTCATTAAACTCATCAATAAAATATTCATTCAAATGCTAAAATATAATATCAGAAGTAAAGATGCCCCTTAACTGCAATTAAAAGGCAAACCAAACAGAAAATATATATTACAGTGCTTGCAGAAAATGTTCAGAAGATTTCACAGCTGTTTGAAACCTCATTTCACTCCTTCATAGTGCAAGCTATGCATATGATACTATGAAGACTGTCCACTTATCTTAAAGACTCTTGAATACGTTGGAGATGTTATGTGCAAGATCCATTAAAATCAAGTTGCATTTCACTCCTTCATAGTGCAAGCTATGCATATGATACTGTGAAGACTGTCCACTTATCTTAAAGACTCTTGAATACGTTGGAGATGTTATGTGCAAGATCCATTAAAATCAAGTTGCACTGAGCCCATTGGCTGCTTTGTGCTACAGAAAGAAAACTCTGGTATTAGTTTTAGTCGATTGACTTCACTGATGTAAAACTTAGATTAGTTTAGTTGTGTATGTATTCTGGAAGAGAAGTATCACCTTTTATTTACCCAAGTGAGACAAAGTAATTTCAAGCCATATGGTCATAAAATTGACATTAAAATAATTAAAGAAACAAGATATCCTGTCCAGGATGTGAGAGAATAATTCTTTTTTCCTCATATTATTCTTAAATTGATCCACAGTATTACCAGATCAGCTGCATACTTTTGTATACATGTAGCTTATTTGACTGCCAGTAGATAGAAGCTATTAGAAATACTTCCATGTGTAGGAAACTATATATCTGATAAATATAAGCCTCTAAATATAACATATTGATAACAGATGTTAGCAGTTTGCCTGAGCACCTTGCTTAAATTATAAAAGGAGATGGGGAGTTAGGTCATAAAATCATTAAGGTTAACTTTATAATGATGGGTACTTTTAGGCAGAAGTCTCCAGGCGAAGGATATGATGAGGTGGGACTAGGCCAAGATATTTTGAGACAATATTATGCAAGGTGTTGCTACATGGATGAAACATCTGGAATGTTTTCTCCCATCTTTCCTTCCTTCCCCCCACCCCAAGAAAACAGCTGCTCAATCAACATAACTCTGTTTTTGCATGCATCATTTGCTAAGGATTTTTCCCTAAATCGAAACATTAAAGACATGTTTTTAGGCTACAAACAGGAACAACCAAAACAATTTCTTCATAAGAACGGAAAAATAGAAAATGAAATTAAATGAGGACTGTAGGCACAACCCAGCCTGTTTTATGGCCTACTGCTTTCAGTGGGAGAAAGTTAAGTTTGCCCTCATTTAAATCAGTGGGAATTATAAGTGCTGTGTCTCAAAGTCCCATTGAGCTAAATGAGGCTTATTCCTTATCTAGGTATAAAGTAAGTGAAAAGTTTCCATGGAAATGATTGTTTAGAACTAGATCTTTGTTTTCATAATGCTGCTTCTGTTGATCATTGTAACAAAAACTATTAAAATAGGAATAGTAGCTACTTTAATCAAACCTATTTAGATTTGGCAGAAAATCAAAAGCTCATTCAAAGAACTTCAGAGCAATCCTGTACATGACTACTCAGAAGTAAGTCCACTCAGTTTAGTTGGGTTTACTCTGTGGGAAGTGGGTCTAAGATTGCAACTATAATGTGCTATTAAATAAGCATGGTTTCTCATTTATTTATTTTGATTAAGTTTATTGCCAGTGCTGTGTATCTTGTCCAGAGGAAACCTTTCCCTAGGATAATGTTTTAACTAGAAATGTTTTAAATAGTATAAAATGTTGCTATGTGTTCTAAAGTGAAAATCCGTTTCAGATAGTGATAGCTGAAAGTCTGTGGTTTGGTCTTAAAAATAAAATAGAAAACCACCATTTCTATAGACTATTTGCATCAGCTAGGACTAATTACCCAGTTGGTTTAGAATCAAACCAGAGATATATGAGAGTCTGAGAAGAGCTCATTTTGTCCACTGATACACTTTTATAAAATTTTGTATAAATTCTAGCTACAAGGAGATTTGATAAAGCTTGGATGGGTTCTGCCAAACAGATGGTACAATATGTTTCTGTAACACTAGTTAAGCTGAGTGTTAATGTGTGCGTGCATTTATTATTAAGCATCTAAGAACACTTTATACAATAGAATCTCATGATGAAATATTAGTAACTGTAGTCATCCTGTACCATCCAGAAATTAAGATGCATGTAATCATTCAAATTCAAGACAGCATATATGCATAGCATATATATTTAAATAATCTCTATTCTTGAAAGTTACTGAGACATTATAGGTGGCAATTTAAAACTCCAAGTGAATGTTGTGGAATTTGCATGCACAAAACATACATATGACATTAGGGATTAGCAACTGACACCCCCTAGGCCAAATCTGGCTATCTCAGGAGTACTATGTGACTCTCCAGTTGCCAGTGCTCCTTTTTTTCAAGAGAGTGGTTTCTCTCTCTTCTTCCATCTTTTTTGACTGCCTAAAATGGGTATAGGTGCTGTAGGGAGGGAAGAGACAAAAATAGAGCTGAATTCTTCTCTTGCTCTCTCATCTTCCCATCTTCACTTCTCCAGAAAATTTCATCTGTTTCCTTTCTTATATTTAGTTTTGTTTGGCATAACAATATACTTACCTACAAAATGTTACTAGGAAATTATTTATTTCCAAATACTGAGATTATACAGACAGTGGTCCAAATCAGAATCTTTTCAGAATCTTCAATCTTAATTTTTTATTATAAGGGAGTTTAGTTATTAGGTATTCTGAATTTCAGTTCAATATGTCTTCATGACTTTTCTATTAACCTTCACTTCAAGCCAGAATTCACAGGGTTGTTATAATCACATGGCACATCACTACATTCATATTCAATCAATTGATTTGCAGACTAAGACTAACTTGTAATGCTTGCTCTGGTTTTGTCTAGTTTATGTACTTTATCACAAATGCAAAGGTTGTCGTACACAGGGAAGGGTTATGCAAGAATGGAGGGTGTTCAAACTTCTACTTCTCAGGGCCAAAGTAAATGTGACTTTAAAGATGCCATTAGTAAGTGTTGCTTTGGGTCAACTTTATCATTATTATTATTATTATTATTATTATTATTATTATTATTATTATTATTATTTTCAAGGGGGCTATTTTCGTTAGGAATGCAGCGCATGAAGAGGGGATATTTACGAACACTTTCCATCCACAGTTCTAGTGAAAATTACTGCTCTACCCATCTGGCTATGAAACTTTAGAGAGAAGGCTCATTTCTGTGGTAGGGGATGAAAACTTTCCATCAGGACTTTGGGGAAGAAAAGGTTATACCTCCCTGATACTGCTGGCTTCTACATTTCTAGTATCATGTCTAATTTGGCCATCCAAATATGTTTTTGAACATTTATACTCAATGAAATTAAAACCCAGGGTCCATTTTATTTCTTTATATGTACTGTTGGGCCAGTCATTTAATGTTTTATTTTGGCCAGAGACTCATTTAAATTATTAGGAAAATATCAAATACCATTATATTCCCTTTCTTGGACACATGAACAGAGGAGACACTACCAATCTATCAAAAAGATATAGATGTTAACAATCTGAATCTACATAAACAAGGGGTTATTAAGAAATATTTCCAGCCATTGCTTTGTTTACTTATGGAAGATAAATTTTGCCCGAAAGAGATAAGAACCCACTGTTGTTTATTTGCTCACTAGTCCAGAAAGAAAAATACTGAACCAAGAACCCCTGATCTTCCTAGGATTTGTTGACTCTATTTCAGTTTTACTCAACCAGAGGTTGAACTGAGTTTAAGAGTTCTTATCCTATCTTAGAGAAACCTCTGTCTCAGTTATACCCTTTCGTCCACCTTTGTGAACTTGGAGCTGGGCAGAGTTGCCATGGTACACACTGTTGTTAAGTGATACCAAAATTTCCTCTGTGTAGCATCTACCACACAAGGATCAAGAAAGAGGTTTATTGGTAAGCCACCAATGTCAGAACCTTGACAGGCAGTTCTGATTTACATCACTGTTGGATTAAACTCAGTAACTCAGTATATCTTACAGAAAAAACATTGTGTTTATGAGGCAGTGACTTCTAGATATATATACACTTTATGATTATAGTTCTTTAGAAGGATTGACCCTGCTTGGCCTTCTTCCAATAAAAGTACTACAGAATTTCACCATGAAGGTTCCACAGTACAACAGTATCTCTCGATGCTATACTATTGAAAATGTTTAGAGCTCAGTAAAGAGTTTTTATAAAATACCAACCTTATTTGTCCCTCCGTAGACTGCTTGCTCAGCTAGTGATGTTTTACTAGTTCATATGGTCAAACCATATCTAGAAATGAAGATAAGACAGCAATATATCCCTTATTCCAAAGGCATCCCATCGTACCATGGTTTGTTTATCAAATAATAGCAAGTTACTTCCTAGTGTCAAAATATAATTTTCATGATATTTCCCATCCTTATAGTTGAAAAGAAAAACAGAGTTGTCACTTTATTATTTTGCTCAAGTAGAGACCAAGATGGCTGCCGAGTGCTTGAAGCAGGGTTTTGAGCTATAAGGCCAACTCTAAGGCAAGTTTCTGCTCTATAACCAACCCTTAGCACTTGTTTTTATCCTTCTCTTCCGTTTTACTTCTTAACTCCTTTTAGTGCTTCGTTTTGTTGTTTTAATTTATTGTTTTATCTCATTGTTTTATTGCTCTAACTCCCCTTAAACTAAATAAAATAAAAAAATTCCTTCCAGTAGCACCTTAGAGACCAACTAAGTTTGTTCTTGGTATGAGCTTTCATGTGCATGCACACTTCTTCAGATACACTGAAACAGAAGTCACCAGACCCTTGTATATAGTGAGAGGGTGGGGAGGGGTATTACTCAGAGGGGTGGTGGAAATGTGAGGCTGCATTTTGCTCAAGCATAAGATAAGGTCACATCATGTTATATTGTCCTTGTTTAACAAGTTGACTGTAGTCTCTTGCACATGATATTCATGTGAACGGACCTCCACAGAAAGGAACAGTGGAGCCAGGCTGCTGGCCCCAACATGATATTTCTAGGGAAATACAGTGCTCAAAGCCGATGCATTGTGTGTGGATGTTTGCATAAGGAAAAAGCATCTCAAAGCATCCAGTTGGGGTTCCAGATTGTGTAGATGTCTACATATGTAGATTTCTACTTGTACAGACTTCAACAATGTGAGAGGCGATGATCATGGTGATTCAGGGGTTGAGCCACCAGAATGGCCTCAGTGATCCCTCTATGTATGGAGCCCTGAGGGGGACATTCTGAAAGGCAGTTTTGTAGGAAGTAGACTCTTCCATCCCATTTTCTAAGTAAATGGTAAACTGATTCTTCTGACTTCCCACCCCCTGAGTTGATTTGGGAGGGTGGAGCATATGGGAGAGAAAAGGTGGGGAAAGCTCCATTGTACTAGTGGAGATGTTATTCTGGATCCTGCTAGCCCAACTGAATCTGTTGAATCTGGGCCAAGTATTTACCCCACATGTCTAGTATGATATTTAGTTTTGAGCCAATGTTGCACATAGAAGGCTTTAGATCTTTCAAAGAGAAGAAAAAATATTTTTATTCAGCCCAAATGTGCAAATTTTCATTTTCTTCCTTAACCTAAGATCAATGTCCATGTCAGCTGGCATGGAATGCCAAGGTTGCTGTAACTGCAGATTAAACCATCATTCTTTCATAAATTCTGTTTTCTTAATCCATACAAAGTTGCCATCTCCCAGTATCATTGGAGTGTCTTTAAACCTAATATGTGGTTCACAACCAAATCATGTGATAATGCCTAGTTTATGAGGTAAAGTTTCCAGTTGTGACTTAGTTGTCCTGTTGAACAAAGTATAAAAATACAAATGAATAAACCCTTTTTTTTTACAGGAAGAAACAGTTTCAGACAGTTTTTATGGAGGGAAGAGGTTTACCTCACATTTTTATTTAGAATTACTCTTATTAAACATGGTAACAGAATGTTAGGTGTTATACAGAATAAAAAACCCTCGTTGGCTAGAGAATTTAATTTTGTTAAGATGAGACACCAATAAAGGGAGATGATGAGGCCATGATAATGTAAAACAGTAGAAACCCAGACAGACTGAAGGGTTGGATAGAAGTCTCATAAAATAAATAAAAAGAGGGAGTCCCTGAAAGGTGGCATAATGGCAGTCAAGGACATTATTTAAATTTGGTTTTGAGGAGGGACTTAAGGGAGAAAATAATGAAGATGGGGCTATAGCCTTATTAATGGTACTCATAGTAGACCCATTGAAAATAATGAATATGAATAATTTTAGGCCCATAAATCTCAATGGGTTGACTGTGACTATAATTTTCTTGGATACAACCTGAGGGTTAGTGAGTTGAAATGGAAACATCTTTTAGCCCTAGGAGACCAGGCAGGAGGCAGAAACGCTAGAGTTAAAGGGTAAAAGGCATTCATTTGATCCTCAAGCCAGAATAATTCTTCAGGGGCATGCATACTGGCACTATAGACACTATTCATATACACTGTTGACATGTCAAAGTATGTAGCTGATAACTTGGTTAAATCAGCTAGTTACTCCTACATAGAGTGCAAAAAATAGCTGCCTTACTGTGCATTAAAGAGTGTGTGTTCTATATATTGCACAAAGAGACCTATGGCCACCTCAGCGTATGATTGTTTTGCATTCCTCTGATGTGGACACCAAGGGCTGTTGAAAAGAATAGAGACACATGTCAACAAGGTCAAAGACTGGTCTCCATCAAAACTGTTTTAGTCACTGGGACTGATGACCTTTTGTTCACTGTTTGTTTTAGTTAGAACAAGTGTCCAATTCTGTATGGTGTGAAGTGCATCCTGTGAGGTGCTGCCTGTTCTCAGATTCCTCACATGAGTAAGTAGCAACAGACACTCATCATATTGCAGGATCATGGCACATGGTACTTTAAACATAAATCTGTAGGTTTCTAAAGTGTGGCTAGTGAAATATATATATTATGTGAACTTAAAATTAATCAGATCCCTAGCTATACAGCACATAGTAACTAAAAATCATCGTGCTTCTTTTTTGTAAATCAGAGAGCATTCTGAACACCTGTACTGAAAATATCTGCCTAAGATATATATGTTCCATTTGGGCATGATCTAGCCACATGGTGTTATATTCCATCAGGGCATGATCCAGCCACAGTTAAGCTGGGTTACGTGCTTAATTTTCTCCCCCTGAAATCAATGAAATTTAGAAATTCTTACTTTTACCTGGATCTCACTGTTCATTGTTTGCTCTAAGTATAACAGCATATTTTGTAAAGATACCATTTCTAACAGCTTAATTCTAGTTAAGTAAATAAAAGCACTGTTAATTAGCATCCTCAAAATTGACCACATTTGTACTTTAGAGGGAAAAAACAACTGCGGATGAAGGAAGATTTGGATGGTGACTGTGGAATATATAAGTTTTTTCTTAATTTTTCCTCACCCTCCACATGGAGTTCCCATTTTCTACAAATAGAAGTTTCAGGGACAAATAGCAGCAGAAGTTTCAGGTACAAGTAGCAGTAGTCTGGATCGTCCAACCGTGTCTTCTTTTTTAAAAAAGAAAAAAATGTGACCACTCCAAATTCTTAGTTAAAAATGCCTTACTTACATAATAAGTCATTTGGTTTTAATGGAGCCCAAAGCAATGAGTCATAGAGTTCAAAGGCATCCTGAGGGTTACCAACCCCCTGGAATGTAGGGATCCGCCCACAACCAACCCTGGTTAACAGCCAGACACGCTGACCCATTGTGCCACAGAGATGAAGAATGAAGAAATTTTTCCAAACCTGTAGTTTGAAATAATGAAAGTGGTAGATGGAGGCGCTGTAACTCTCCAGTGGTTTGACTTTACCCCTGTTGGCGCACTCTTCCATTGTCTCTTGAGACAGACGGATGCCAACAACATCATGTATAGTTGTAGCTTTGAGGGCATGAAGAGCTGAATATCTGTTATTATGTCTGAATCTGAAATAAAGAGTTGCAACCTTCTAACCAACCAAAGTAGAGTTATTAAAAGACAGGTCTGGCTACTTCAAACAAAGTCGGCTTATTGGCTAGAAACACTCACTGCTAAGAAGTGACAATGAGAGGCTAAATGCCATTTAGAGTAGACATGTCATTTTGTTCCACATCACGAGGTATCAAGAAATATTTTAAATTGTTTTAGGGTCAAGGGTATTTTCCCACTTATTTACAGTGCAACAGCAATTAATATCATATGCTGTTATAATATCATATGCTGTTATAATATCATATAATTTAGCTTTTAGAAAAGCTAAATTACACTTTCGTGATTTGTATGTGTGCATACAAAACTAAAAGGACGCACAAATGTACCCAGACACCCATAAAGAACCACGAATATTTAATTAAGTAATCTATAAGTGTGAACAGCAAATAACCCATCAGCTAATTTCCTGAAATTTCAGTGTTGACTTTCTTTACAATCCCATCTCAGCATGGACAAGAGAGATATTAGTTGCATCATTGTGAAGCAATGAGATTTCTGTAAGTCGTGATCTGCTGGCATGTAATAACTCGATCTGCTTCATGCAGACAAAATATATTAAAAGTATGGACGAGTGAAGTTTGTGCCCCAGGGAGAAGGCAAGATAATGCATTGAAATTGTTCAGAGGTAGTTAGATGCCTAATGGTCTAATATGTGAGCTATGTGAGGTCTAGGGTCTGGTTCTCATAAATTCTGGCTAGACTGATCCTGTAATTTCAAGCAAAGGATAAAAGCGTTAGCCATAATCATCAGTGTTCAAGGTCCATGATGTTGGATATTACTCATGTAGAGGTTCAGGAAAAACAGTAAAAGGAAAGCTCTGGAACACATGGGAGCTTGTGAGCACACATATACACATGCACTCAAACATTCATATATAAATACATTTAGAAATAGGGAGCTGAATTGTCTGTCTTCATGTTTGTGTGTGGGTAGCCATCCATCTTAAGTATAATATGAGAGAGAACATTTGAAACCTTTAAAAATATCATATATGAATTTATTGCATATTGAATATTTATTTGTCTACACTACTCATATGGCAAATTTGTTTACGCAGACAAACAGCATGTGATAGTACCAATAGCAGAAACACACACAGCTGTGTCAAAATCATCATCATCAATAAATAATAAAAATACTCTTGTTACATGATATAGCTGGCAAGTTGACATATTTTGCGACAAATAAGTATGCATCGTTTTGCCACTTTACACTGTATATAATTTTTTTATAATAGCTTGTGTTATTGTGTGTTGTTGTTGTTTTGTTTTTGTTATTGACTCGCCCTTCACCCTAAGGTCCCAGGGTAGGTTACAACAATTAAAACAATTAAAACCAATTGTTCAGGATATCTTGGAACATAGGGAAGCTAAGGGAAGGCAAAGGGGTGCCGAAGCAAGGGTGCAAAAATACATCTCGGAGTAATTGTGTAGGAGTGGAGATTCTGATAGGCTTGATCCCATTGTTAAGCATAAGCCCTAGTGGTTGCTATGTAAATGACATGGGAGAGGCAGGCAAGGGACAGGCAGTGAAGAGCAAAGACTGGACACCTATGTTATAGAGTGATGAGGACCAAGGCAAGAATTGCTTTCTGAGTATTTGAGGTGGGTTAGTTACAAAGCTTGAAAGCAGATTTATGGAGTTGGGGAGTGGGCATAGTGAAGGCTTTGACCTCTGTGATGAGTTGCTTCCTGCCAATCTCTATGCTGGACTTCCTCTTTTTCCTGACGAATCTCATTCTGCCTATCACACCCTTAACTGTCTGTCTCTAGCCCTTCATAATCCACTCTTTCTCCCCAACCTCTTGCAGTAACAATTTTTACAAATATTATTGTGGAAGCTGTACAGTTAAACCTGGCTAATACTCCCTGAGAATATATTGTTCTGTGATTTGTTGTGAAATGAAAGACAATTAGTACTCCTTTCCATTCTTAATCCTTCCCTATCTCTGCTTTAGCCCCCTAAAAGAATAAACCAGAGACCTGTCTGTTTAACACTGTATTAGATTATTGTTTTCCCCCTGAACCATTTCTGAACATGGATCCCATAGCAGGGCTAAGTATCCTTCTTCTCCAAGCCCAGCTCAGTTCACCAGCTTATACCTCCTACTACAAGGGGGAAAGGCAGTTTCCCCCTCTCTATTCAAGTTTCATTTCAAATATATGCTTTCCCACCATAAGCTCTTCCCATAATTCTCCAATACTTATCTGTTCCCTTGGATGAAGCAGCATAGTATTACATCCTGTGAAGGCTTTTAAATGTGGACAGCAGGTCTGTCACATTTACTGCTTTAAGTCAAATAACTGTTAGGGTTCCCACAGACAACCCTGGCCATTATGACTGCACAAAAAATATAAGTACCACAAGAGTTCCTGTGCCTTTTGCAGGACCCTGGACCTCACCACCCAGCTATCATGGCAGTTACAGCTTCCTATCAGAGAACCATTGCCTGAAGCCTACCAGAGCTGGACCGCATGAGGAGGAAGTGGTGACTGGACAGCTATGTGGAGGAAGCTTATCATATCTCCTCAGAGCTAGCATAAATTTAGTCTAAGACTATAATTCATCCTGGACATCTGTTGGTACTCATACCTTAAAGGTTTTTGTAGGCAGTCTTAATCAAAAGGAAGCATCGATTGTGTTAAATGCATTGATAGTAGCAACTCAAGTAGTGTGTTCCAGGGATATGTTGAAAGGTTAGAGTGGAAAAGTGGTGTAAAGTTTCTGAGATGAGCTTTTGAAAGAGTCGGGAATGTTTATTTTATAGATTAGACATGACGAGACGATGATTTGTATGAGATGCAATATGTTTTAGCTTCCATTAATTCTTTTTAATCATGGACCATTACCTACTTACAGGTAGATTCTACCCTTTTAGGGAAAATGTGGAAGGAAGCACCGTGCAGAGATTCTGATGTGGCTGTCATCTTACCAAATACTTTGTACATGTTTATGGTTTATATGTAAAGGAATAATCTAAGATATTTAAAAAACAAACATTTGAATGTATATTGCAGTGATATGAGTCTGTTCTCTTCTTGTTACACTTGTTTTTTGCACAGCCTAGCCTTTTATTAAGCATTGATACATATGTTTCCAATTATTTTGAAGGTTGCCAATCCCCCCCCTTGCAACCTGTAATTACAGGGCAATAACACTCACACATGGATCTGACTGACTCATTTTGATGATTGTTAGATATTTAGAAAGAACAGAACTCATCTGGTAATTTTAAATAATCAAGCTGTCCAATGTTGCCTCTACTTTGGGTCATCTAATTTTGGAGATCCTTAGCTCAATTATATATTTACACATGTAAAGGGCATTAATACCTGTGGATTATGTAGCTAGAAGCTGTTTCATAAAACAAAACAAAAAATTGGTTTCAGGCAACCACTGATTAGGAATTTAATAGTCCTAAGATTTATCTGCAACTTATTAGTAACAAGTTTATTATGCATTTTCTCACTGTACATTTCTGCAATAAAGAACTTTAATTTTAAGTAATTTATCTTAATTTCTTAAACTTTAAATACATTCATTCTGGCCACCACCCCAAGAAAGATCGGTAAAATAGATACAATTCTAAATATATTGTAGACAATTGGTTTGCTTTAACAGATATTTGCCTAGATATGGTCTTTTCTGTGTCTTTTGATCTCCAGATTATTATTTTTTAGCCAATAGGATAATGAAATCGATTAGACAAATCAGCATTCTGTTTACTCAAAAGGACAAGACAGGCTGGCCACAGGGATAGCAGGGCCTGTGAATATTCACTAACCAAAACACAGCTGGCAGGTCTAATTTTAGGTCTTCTAGCCTTGATCATAGCCCTTTAATGTATTGAATGGAAAAAAGTGTTCAGGCAAGCTGCAGGAAACATCACAGAAGTTCAGTTCCAAACTCTACTTTAAATATGTCTTGACACTGCAATATTTTCCTATATCTTTTGCTTAATTTTTGTGTGTGTGCTTTTTAGTGCCTGTGAAAGTTGCCAGATTGATAGCCCTAGAGACGGAAATCTTAGCTCATGAGCAGCACCAATGACCATTTTCTACAGTGTCCTGCCAGCCTGAGCCCCCTTATGGCTGCAAGCATAGTTAAGTCCCACTGCCCATTCAGAGCCTCACTGTGAATGATTTATTTTTATTTGCCATTGCATTTCATGGGAAGAGAATGGAGTCCCTCAGGCTTTGGCCTCTCTTTGTTATCATTTTGTATTACTACTGTAGTTTTAAAACTGAGAGGAAAAGAGTGGTAGCTTCTTATGTTCAGATTTGATAGAGGAATTGTACAAATTAGCATGCTCCGTTCATTGATTCAACACTAGTCCTAATAATCAATATATTGGTTCCTCCTTACAGTCTTTTAAAGAAAACTTTATTCAAAATGTGTTGGGGACTTAAGAATGGATTTGTACTCACTGCAACTGTTAACTAAAAAATCTAAGGTTTTGATCTCAGTAATATTTTAGCGTTTGAAACTATGGTGTTGGGTCTGTATTTGTCAGGCAGTTATAATTCCAGAATGCCTTAAAACCTTGCTAACATTGTTACTTTCTGCATTAGAGAATAAATATACTCAGTGACATTAATGAATAAGCATACTTATTCAAATGCAGGTCTATTTTTTCTTAATTCCTGTTATCCTTCTCTCTCTAATAATTAGGACAATAAGTGCTTCGGCAAGGTTTGAAACAAATATTTCTAAATACTCAAATTGGGGAGAGAGGGCTTCTTTAGCTACTCTTTCTGGAAGACTACTGGGGACCTATGACTTAACTACAACTAGGGGGTCAGGGGGTGGGGCTTGTAGAATACAGGGGCTCCATATATTTTCAAGAACTGGTAGTATTACCACTGAACTTCACCTAAAGCAAAAATTCAGTGTCAGTTTGGAGTTTTTCACAAAGATCTTACTGAGTTTTGCCTAGAGCAAAACATAAATGTGAATCTCCAACCCCTGCCCCCATAGCAGAAATTACAAAGCTAGCAAAATTTCCCACTGAGGTTTCCCACATCCCTGTTTCCACGAGTCCCAGTAAATGTTTTTACACACTTCTACAATGCTTTAAATGTAGTGGCTTTGAAACCTCCATATTATCATAACCACAGTTTATTCCCCAACCTATGCAACTTCCATAGCAATTGACTGTAAGATCTCTGAGTTCAGCGGACTGAAGTGAGGCCTTCCTAGTTATTGGCTCAGTTGCTGAGGTGCTGTGAAGTGTTTGTTAACAGTCCAACTGCTCAAGTGTTGTGTTGTTTTTTCTAAAAATCATTGTGTTGGCACATAAGTCCTACAGACAGATGAGCCTGTATGTATTGGTGGCAGTGGGTTCAGCTAAAAAGAGAGTAGGCACCATAATTAAGATGTTGGCCAACTTTTAGGAGTACCATATATGTGAGAAGTTACATATGAGAGGGGTAGCTAAAGCATGTGTGAGGGGATATGTTGAATGACTGTACATGGGGGACTGTGTCAAAGAGTGAAGGGGAATTGAGTTAGATAAAATATTATTTACAAAACCATGCTGGAAATGTACGTACAACTCTGCTTGTAATTTATTTAGAACTTATAATGTGCGCAGTGCTTTGAAATCTTTCTGCCTGGCTAAAAGTGAAGCAGGAGTTTGGCAACTTCTGATCAGAGCATTCCCCAAAATTTTAAAGGAACTTACTATTTTTATTTAACAAAATATATATACTGCTTGATTGCAGTAAAACGTCTAAGTGGTTTACAGTAAGTATTAAAATTATAAATGAAAACATTTAAAGGTAATTGAAATTAAAAGAAATTAAAATACTTCAACTTTGCAGGTCTGGATAAGCTTGCCTAAACAAACATGTTTTAAGTAGGTGCTGAAAAGAGTACAGAAAAGGCACCTGCCTGATGTCAACAGGCAGGAAGTTCCAAAGTGTATGTGCTGCCACACTAAAAGATCAATTTCTTATAACTTTGGAACAAGTATTATATGTGTAACAGTGCCAGTTCCACAAATAAAAGCGGTCAAGTGTGCACATACGGGGTGAGGTAGTCCCATATTGAACTGGGCCCAGTAACAAATCAGCAACCAGTGCAGATCTCTGAGCAGAGGTGTTTTATGCTCACTTCTGTCAGCAACTGTGCTACAGTATTCTGCAATGACTGCAGTTTCCAAGTCAAGTGCAAGGGAAGCCTTACATAGCATGCATTGCAGTAATCCAGTCTTGAATTATTGTAGTCAGGCTGTCCTTGTCCAATAACAGTCATAAGGCACACAGCTGGTAAAAGGCACTTCTAGCCACTGAGGCTACCTGAACCTCAAGTGACGAAACTGGATCCGGAAGCACCTCCAGACTAATTGCTCCTTCAAAGGGAATACAATTGTCTATTCAGGGAAGACAATTGACTAATTCTTGGACACAGGGACTACATCTTGCCAGGTTTCAAGCTCAGCTTATTTTCCCTCATCCATCTCAACATTGCATCCAGGCATTGGTCCAGGTCCTGCTTGATCTCTCCTGATTTAGATGTTATATAGAAATAGAGTTGTGTGGCATCGGCACATTGATGACACTTTGCCCCCACACCCCTACTGACCATTCCCAGCCACTTCATATAGATATCAAATAGCACTGGGAATAAAGTAGTGCCCTGTGGCATCCCACAGCATAACTGTCAGGAGGCTAAAAAGCATTTTTCCAATGCTACCTCTTTCAAGGCAGCAGGGACCACCCCCTCACACAGTGACCACACTCTGAACTCAACCAGTCAACCCCCTTTGTTAGATTTAATAAACCAATAGGATTGGAGTCAAGACAGCCTGTGGTCAGGCATATAGCCACTAGCACCTTACCCACTTCAGCTGACTTTGTAAGCTGAAATTGATCCCACAACACATCACCGACTCTAGCATTGGGTACTTCATCTGCAGCTGCAACATTCTGAAATTGAGTGACTTTATTCTTAAAATGTGTAGCCAGTTGATCACAGTGAGTCCTCAAATGTTCCAGAGGCCCCTCCTCCACAGTGGGAATCAGTTACCTTCAAATAACTGGTCCAAAATAACTCCTCTGGCCAGTACTAGAGGATGTAATGCAGGCTATAAGTGATCCTTCTTTGTGGCTTGCACCACCACATTGTTGGCATGGTTATGTGTGCTAATCACAATTTTGACTCCCCCCTAAAATAAGCTCAACAACTTAGGGTTGTCCATAAAAAAGTGGGAGTTTCTGCACCTCTTTTTCTAGAAAAAAAGCACTAGTTAAAGTCATTAAAGATCTTCTGATTCCTTTGGTTGCAATCCACCAAGTAGCTTCTTTGCAAAGCAAATAATGATTGTTGTTTTTGTGTCATGCAGCTGATTGTAGCCAACTTGCGGGAAAGTGGCAATAAATGAATCCTGAAGTTCTGTGGCTAGTTTCTTAGCCTAGAAGCACAGGTGCCCAAATGGCTTAGGTTCTGTTTTGGTCCCAGGATTTTACATTGAGAATGGACAGAAGGGGAGTGTAGGTTTACATCATTCCTCTTCCACCCCTGATCCCCTTGTGGGGTGAGATTGAAATAAAATAACTGTGAATGTCAACCAATCAAATGCAGCACCTCCCTGCTTATACTCCTTGTTCCTTCCACAGTTATAGGAGTGGGGCACTCCTCTCGTGGGTAAAGGAATCCTATGGACAAAATAGCACCTAGGTGGATATGACGAAACAGTGAGCGTACATAAATTTGCTGATTTGGTGAATGGACTCACAAGCAAAAAAGCCACCCAAAGTCCTCTTTTACCAGCTTTCCAAAGTCTGTCTTATCAGAGCTGGCCCAAGGTGTTTTGCTGTATTAGGCAATTTATAATTGTGTCCCCTCTCATATACTCTGGGAGGAAGTAAAAGGAGAATGTTAGCCGCTTTGAGACTCCTTAGGGTAGTGATAAAGCGGGATATCAAATCCAAACTCCTCCACCACCTCCTCCTCCTCCTCCTCCTCCTCCTCCTCCTCCTCCTCCTCCTCCTCTTCTTCTTCTTCTTTCCACAGCAGTGAAACAACAGTACCTTAGTAGCCCAATCCTATGTTTGTCTACCGGTACTTCTAAGTTCAGTGGGGCTTACACAGCTAAATATATATATATATATATAACTGCAGCCTACCTGTGCAATCCTTACTTAGAAATAAGGCAACTTCCTCCTCCCATTCCCTCCATCGTTTAATTGGATTCATGCAGTTACAAGCTGCTAAAGCTGCTTATATGCACTTCTTCCTAAAGTGCAGACAACAGTTCTCCACCCAATACATTTGCAGGGCTGAGACATTTACCTGGCACCTCATGTAGTTATCATATTTGTCTCTGTTGTTGGGCTAGCCCTATGTCTGGTTCAAAAAAGGGGTAATAGGTAAATACTGGAATGTAGTGTTGACTAGCTTTCTATCCATCTTGTATAGCTGGGGTTGCTTGGGTATCCCAGTTACACAAGGGGCTATCTCACCTAACTTTGGCTCTTTCTGCTTCTCTTTTCCCTGACTGCCATCCCTGCTGATTTTCTCTTACCGAAATCTAATTGTAGTGCCATATATGAAATACATTGCCTGTGACCTTTCTTAAGGTGGCAGCAATGTGTGTACAAGAGGATGCACACATGGATCTGTCTTCTCTGTTTTTAAGTGAATGTGGAAGATTATTAATGTAAGCATTCCATGTGTATTTTGCAGCAGCCTCTGGGTTACAGTGATTACTTGGAAATAATTCCTCTACATTTCAGTTGCATGCACACACACACACACACACACACACAATGAAGTGTAATGAGATCTGCTATATGGTGTAGGAATTTTGCTTTGAATATATTCACCTGAGAGTGGGAAAATAAGGACCAGATATTCTCAGCATTACAAATCTGTAACAACATGGTTGAGGCCAATGGATTTAAGCCATATTTATGAAAATGGGTTTTGGGATCCAGCCGAACTTCCAAGTCTGATCTTGGCTGAAATATGTTTGTGGTTAATATATTACAGCAGAAATTGTTGGTGAGGAGTGTTCTTTCATGTAAGGAATACTTCTGAGATCATGCCAAAGTTAGTGAGACTTTGGCAGCAGTATACTAGCAGCAAATCATCCAGTCACACAACATAAAGCTGCTTGGGGCAGTTTCAGTGTGTGTGCCCAATGTTCTAAAAATATTTCCAAGCTTTTCATTCTAGAGTCAATGTTATTTGCTCTTTCTGGGTTCTTCCCAATCTTGTTCTCTTCGCCTTTTTCTTTACCAGATATTTCCTAATTGCATGATTCTGGATGAAGCTGACTAAAATGCTCTTATGGAATGAAGACTCATAAGTAGATGTACAGTAGTTTCATTTAGACAAGACGAGATGAGCCATATTCCATCACTTTTCTTACCCCGGTTACAAAAAGATCTAGAATGCAGAATGTATAGTCCCCTATGTATTTTCATTGAAAACAATGATGCATATTGCTTAGGCTGTTAAAGAACTGTTAATTTTTTACCCCTTACTAGAATTCTTACCTTTACTTTCTTCTCCTTTTTACATAAACTATGCATATACTGTTTCCCTTGGGAAAGACTTAAAAGCATTCTGTTTTATGATGGCAAAATTCTAAGTTCTTATTGCTTTGGAGATGCATAAAGGAAAGTCTGCTATTGCCAGAACAAGCAGCTAAACACACACACACACACCTTTTTAGGGCCCTGCTTCTTCATACTACAAGTAGCAAACAGCATCCTCACATGTATTACCAGACCTGCCGCTAGTATGTTTTGTGGAGCAATTGGTATAATAAAGTGTAAAAAGTAATGGAGTTACACATGAGGTATATTAAGCACAGTTTAAAGGATAAGGATTCTCAAAACATTAGATGGACCAGGAAAGGTAAGACCCTGACTACTGCTGACTACTACCTCTTAACTTGAGCTTTATAACAAGTTGCTAGATATTATTTTCTAGGTCTTAAATCATCTGGGCCCATCAATCTACCTTTGTTGACATATGTGTCAAATAACAGAAAACACTGCTGTCCAACCCACACTGCTTCTGCATGGGCACACACAACTTGAATCAAATAAAACAAACCTTGAAATTGCATGACTTTTTCATAGGTTCCCTCCACCATCAAATCACAGATCAGAACTGTCTCCATTGACTAAACTGTAGAAAGCACAGATATGGTGCTTTCAAGAGGTGTTGTGGTTACAAATATATAACCCTTACGAATCCTCATAATTTTTACAAGGGATCCACTCAAAACCATAATCAGATCATAGGTCACATTTGTGTAAGCAAATGTGTACCATGATTTGCTGGTGTTCTCATCCTATGTAAAAATGATGAGGATCCATTCCTTAAATCAGTGGATTTGTGGTGCTGGAAAACACTGGATTTGGAATTTTTGCTTTATAGTCTACCACTGTAAGTTTGATTTGCTGGTGGGTTTTATAGACTCCCATATAAAATCATGCAAATTCAAGAGGATCTTAGAAAAACAATATATCTGTATGTATGCATATGCACTCTCTCTTTTTGCTTCAAGGGAGGGTGGGAGGGAAGGAAGGAAGGAAGAGAAGCAACCAGAAGTTGAGGGGTTCACAACCCTCTCTCAAAATTCCAAATATGCATCAAAAGATTGGTGAACCCTAACTGTAGTCAATGAAATACAGCCTAGTAGGGTGTTTTTCATCTTATTATGCATTTTATTTTCTGTCTCTAGCCTGGAGCAACCATCAACTTAAGAATATCTAAATTAGCTATGATTTTATCACATCTGTCTTTTAAAAAGTTTGATCTCTCTTTCTGCCCTTCCCAGTTTCACCAGTCCTTTAATAAATAAGTAAACTAAATGTTTATTTATTCCATGTGCTTTAGCAATTTACCTGTCTATGAACATATTGCTTTAGATTTTTTTTTAAAAAAAAACTAATTAATTTAACTGCACACACTGTAGTCTATATTAACACATTTTCTGTTATATGCTCTAATGTGTTACAGGTCCCTCCTACATCAACCTTACCATAAAGCTTTAATTGCTTCTCTCTAATCCTCACCTCATGTTTGATTTATCTGGTTTATTTGTATAAAGATTCTCTGGTTTACAATGTGTACACAAGTCATTAAAAAGGTGTTGATGTTTATCTCTCAGTTGAACTTGCCAGTTGGCTTCACCATACTTCCCCCTTTATGGATTTATGATACAGGCAATAAGGGCAAGAGTTAGAAGACCCATTGACTCCATTGAACCACTTTCTTACTCTGTGCTTAAGAAATCAGTATTGACATGCAAGAAATGGTGACGCCAGTATGAATAGAATTTTTTTGATAAATATTCATAAAGTCATAAATTGATCTTCCCTCCTTTTGCTTAATTTTCTTTTTTAAAAAAATTAGAAAGATGGACTTTGTTTTGGCATATAACTAAAATATGCTGTACTATACATAAGTTCTCAATTCCTGATCTTCATTTATCTAAAGCTGCCGTCCTTAGTAACTTAGTAATGAATAAACCTTCATATGTTTCATAAATGGAGACAAAGACAGAAATATCTAGGTTTCTCATTGGTGTCTAAGGAATAACTCAAATCGATTTTTTATTGTAATATATTGTAAATCGCTTTGGGATGCCTCATGGGAAGTGATTCATAAAGGAAATAAATATTGCTATGTGTTTGAGGGGGAAGAAATAGGCTGTATGCAAGATCCTTGTAACCCCTGGATCCAGCAAGTGTTAACTGCTGCAAGTGTTAAATGGCTTCGGTCCAGTATACCTGAAGGAGCGTCTCCACCCCCATCATTCAGCCCAGACACTGAGGTCCAGTGCCGAGGGCCTTCTGGCGGTTCCCTCACTACGAGAAGCCAAGTTACAGGGAACCAGGCAGAGGGCCTTCTCGGTAGTGGCACCCGCCCTGTGGAACGCCCTCCCTTCAGATGTCAAAGAGAACAACTACCAGACCTTTAGAAGACATCTGAAGGCAGCCCTGTTTAGGGAGACTTTTAATGTTTAATAGATTATTGTATTTTAATGTTCTGTTGAAAGCCGCCCAGAGTGGCTGGGGAAACCCAGCCAGATGGGCGGGGTATAAATAATATATTATTATTATTATTATTATTATTATTATTATTATTATTATTATTATTAATAACATATTTGCCAGGCTAGCTTCCTGTGTTGAGATGATTGCCTGGGTGATGGGCCATTAAGGGAAATAAAGGAAACAGGCTCTGTGTGAGACGGCAAATGGGTGAGGCCCCTCCCCCCAGCTTATAGTTGCCATTAATTAGAAGGATGAAGCCAGAGTTTGAAGGGGTGAGTGAAATGATATGACCTTGAGGTAAAGCAGCAAGCTAGAGAGAGAGTTAGGGCAACATTTGAGAGCAATTTTTTATTTCTGTTTGAATGGAAGGCTGCAACTATGGGAGAAACAAGACCCCTTTGGGATGTTAATGCTGTGAACCCCTCCATCGTAGGCTCAGGTTGTATATATGTGTAAATAGACCATATATCATAAAGACACCACAATCTCTGCTGTGCCTCATTCCCCAAAGGAAACAACAACCCTGGGTAAGCGCCTGTAACCCCAGGGGATATCGTAAGTCCTATTCAAGTGTTCAAAGAACATGCGGGGGCCGGGGGAGTGTGGAGGCGGCTAGAGGTCATACATGCCAACCACACTCCCAGTGTCCACATTGAGCAGGAAAATGTGAAGGGGGATTCTTTGTGTATTTGGCTGAATATTAATGCATGAAGAATCGCACTTCATAGATTAAACCTTGGTGCACGAAAGTTAGGTATGAAGCTGACAGGGTAGAATGGCATAAACAGCCCTACCACACTTTGTGAATGTAGTAGTATGTAGAACTGCATGTGGTCTATTACTATGGAAAATAATAATCAGGGAAGAATCTGAATTTGCAAGAATGACCTTACAATGACTAAGCTGAAATCCTCTGCATTCTCACCTGGAAGTAAATCCATTGAACTCAAGTCTGCCTTGCTTCTAGTAGACATGCATAGGAATAAGTTGCATGGCTGAATTTTTGGGCACAGTTGGAGATTAAATTCCCTTTTCTGTTCATGCTGTCTGTGTAGACTTACTTGGGAATAAATCACACTCATAACTATAACTATAGGCTCATGTTGCTTAGCCACTGCTTACAGTAATTTATTCATATTAAACTAAACAAAATTATTTTACATTCCTGATTCTGACTATATTTGGGACAAAATGGCACTCACTGTTGTATCCAGTAGTTGCATGAGCAGAGGACACCTTGCAGAATTGATGTTTCTCTTTCCTTCCCCATATTTCCTCCTGTGCTCCATGTGATACAACTTGATTGCTTGGGAGGGTCCCCTGACCTTCTGGAGGGGCATTTCAGGATGCTAAAGGGAAGAGGAGGAAAAGGATCAGTTGTGTGAGTTGCTTTCTGCTTACATAACCACAGCAAGTGCTAGTTCCAGCTGATATCCTGTAGTATTAGGTTGGAGCAAGAGAAGAACATGGGGAAATTAAATCAATTTCTTGTACATGAGTTTTGAGAAGCTCCATTTGTGTCTTGTGTAAGGACTCACAAAGTCCAATGGTGGTGGTCGTAATTAAAGGCTAAAGGCTTCACTGGGGATGATTGGAGCCACCAGGTGGCAAGTTTTTAAGCAGTCTGAAGCCTTCCTTCATGAGCTGAAACAAGAACATTTGGAAGTGTTTCTTGTGTTTGTTCCTTGTGTATTGTCACAGTTATATTAGCTGTGAACTAAAGGACAGTTTGCTTCACAGAGGCAGTTATATTGATTCACAGAACCTGTTCATTTGCCATTTGCTTCTACTTCTCATGATAAAAGCTTAATTCTCTATTTTTAAATACAACTTCTACTGCCTTCCGGGGGAGGCAAGGTAAAGGTAAAAGTAAAGGGACCCCTGACCATTAGGTCCAGCCGTGTCCGACTCTGGGATTATGGTGCTCATCTCGCTTTATTGGCTGAGAGCCAGCGTACAGCTTCCAGGTCATGTGGCTAGCATGACAAAGCCGCTTCTGGCGAACCAGAGCAGTGCACGGAAACGCTGTTTACCTTCCCGCCGGAGCGGTACCTATTTTTCTACTTGCACTTTGACTTGCTTTCGAACTGCTAGGTGGGCAGGAGCTGGGACCGAGCAACGGGAGCTCACCCCGTCGCAGGGATTCGAACCGCCGACCTTCTGATCAGCAAGCCCTTCACATACATAAAGAAAATGTTCCCTTAACAAATATATGAGGCACTCTGTTTTTAAAAGCTAAACTGTTAAAAATAGAAAGCATTTTAATAAAGCATCACATGCTTATTATATTTTGGACTTTGTAATATTCTCATTTAAGAAAGCTAATTCTCAGGTCCACTATACTCAGAGTTTGTTTGATGTGAAAGCTACACCTTTTAATTTTTAGACGTAAGTGTCTCCATGGTTCTGGGGTCCTGTACAAGATATAAACTTGTTTCTGGAATAATCAAGCCCACCATCCTAGAAGTTAAATGCTTAAACAGCAAAACTGAACCAAGTTGATGATATGAATTTCATCAAAACAAATGCAAACTATCCATACAAAATATGTGTGCAGCTTCCCCCCTTAAAATTATATTAAAATTAATCAGAAAATAGTACAAACTCAAATAGTGAGTTTGATACACTTTTGCTTGAGATAAATATGCTTAGGACTGCAGCATTAGGTGTCCAGAAATCCTAAGTACATTTATTTGGAAGTAAGACCCATTGAATCAATTAGATTTACTTTTGAGTAAACAAAGCAGGGTCATGCCACATGGCTACAATTCTAACCACACTTACTGTATTAGGAACTAAATCCCTCTGGACTCAGTGGGATTTACTTCCAAGGAAAGCTTAGGATAAGACTGTCAGTAGGTGGTGTAATGTTCTGTAATCTCTACTAGAAGGAAACTGCAAGCAGTCTTTTATCAGAATGAAAGATTTATTTATTAAGGTGGTTTGTTATGTATCTAACCTAGTTCCTGGACTAAGAGCCTGCCCACATTTCTGTGTCCAACCACTTTCTCTGTTATACGTAAAGATGGTGCCTTTAGAGTACAGTCAGATGTTTCCATGGATACCTATAATCCTTGCAACTCCCCTTTTACTTAATAAGCGAACATTCTAGCCATTTAGCATTTTAGCCCCAGGTTATTAACACTGTTCTCTGGAATTCCTTCACTCCAGAAGTGACTATACCCTTGTAGTTTCACTTCTAGATCCCCCCTCCCACTTTGCATGTTGGATTGCTTCCTGATGCTTCTGACTGTCCCCCTCCCCCCACTTCTTAGTATTTCCTCTCACCTTTCCAATCTTGTAAGAGATGAAGTCTTCATAAGATGTAGCTGCAACCTCTTTATTTCATAACAGTTCTCTGCACCCACATGTTACCTGTATGCAATCATGCTTTGTCACTTAATTTTGATATAGTGATACACATGACTTTCTTTCTTAGCTATTTTTGTTTCACTCTCTTATGCAATTTATGAGTTTGAACTTTAAAGGTTATTTGGGGCACTGCATTGTGGTTCTTCCCTTCATGTTCCTGGTTTTTCTGTTGAAGAACAGATCTTCAGCAAGTTCCATGGCTTTAATTGTGCTGCCTGTCAATGAAAGAACAAAATATGTATCTGTGTTTGAGTCTTATGCTTTTCTCATCAGTTGTTTTTACAATTTTCATCGCATTTTCCATCAAGCTATTTGACTGGGGATGTTTAGGACAAAATATTAGACCCTAAAAAACTTATTGAATCATAATAATGTAAATTGAGAGACATTATCAGAAGACTACTGGGGTTTATTTGGCTGCCTCCTTGCTCCCCACCTCAAGATTACAATTGGAACATTCATTAGGGGGATTTTTGTGATTTAATTTACTCACCCATGGGTTTCTAATTTATTGCATACAATAGCCTCTGACATATAAAGCAATAACATTGCCACTTCAATCTGCTCTACATTTTCTGTAAATTTTATAATTATGGATAATTGCATCCCATTGATTATCACTTCTCTATCAGGTTTCTGAAATCCCTCCTATACATTCTGTTCTGATAGTAGGTTTTGGAACTCACCCATCTTGCTTTCAGACCTCCAGCAATAGCATGCAAGCACTCACACACACTCCTCTATATCGATATTGTTCTTCTTTATGTGTCCTTTTCATGGGGATTTTGCTATTGTTTCATCCTCCACTGTTTTGGTTCACTTGTCAATAACATCTATTGGACTGAGGTCTATTCTGTCCTCTCTTTTAGGACTCAGAACACTCAGATAACCCCTAACTGAGGTTATCTCACACCCATATACTTCTACTATCAACTTTGTTCTACATGTCAATTATAAAACTGCTCTGCAAACTTTATTACTACTACTACTACAGTACTACTACTACTATTTTAAGAACCAGCAGTTTGGTTCCATTGTAGCACAAATGGAGCCTCTCTTGTTTGCATAACTCAGCCTTTCTCCCAAAGCTGCCCAGTGTACAGTAAATCTAAGCTCTTTCCCTCTATATTATTCAAATACCGAAAACCCTTAGCTCTACTGGTCTAGCTTGCCCTATATATGGAACGGGTAGAATTTCTGAAGAGCCACTCCTTCAACATTGTAACCTAAATTTATCTTCTGGGACTCCAGAACTATATTTACCGATGTTATAGGAACTGGTATGCTACAAAACTACTGACGCCTCTCATGAATTAACATTTACTTGCCCATCTAGATTGTGACTGTTGTCCACAACTTTTTCCCTAGATAGGTATGTCACACATGCAAACACATCTCTCTGTAGCAAATTCCCATTGTGACTGCATTCCCCCTCTCATCCTTGGCATGAGAGACTATAGCTCAGAGAACTGGAACCTGTGCCCCTCCAGTGGTTGTTGGATTCCAGCTTTCATCAGCCCTAGCCAGAGTAGCCAATGCAGGGATTATAGCAAATGTAGACTCCTCTGGACTTGGAACTATTCTTATCAGAATGCCAATGTAAAAGGCCTCCTCTGCACTGGTGGGTGGAGAGGTATCTGCTTGCCTCTATTGAACTTTCTTCTGATCTCTCTTAGACTGGTTGCATGCTTTAATAATGTGACTGCATTTGTTACATACACTACATTTCTCCATTGCTGGACACTGCTTATATATGCAACGGCCTCTTCACAGCATTAACATCTGTAATTTAAACCCTGCTTCTTCTGGTGCTGAGATTTTTGCTTACTGCATCCAAATCTAACCTATTCAGGGGTGGCAACTTGAATAAAATATTGTGGGGGCCCAGGTAAAGCCCTGCCCCACATAATAGATCACATGATGCAGTGCACACACACCATTTGAATGGGAATGCCCATCAACTTTGTGGGGGCCTGGCCCCCTCAAATCTTTTATTGTGGGGGCCGACGCCCCCACAGCCCCTAGTAGTTGGCTCCTATGCAGTTCTTCGTTCACCTGCATTTCCATCTTCCTGGGATTTTCTCCTCTGAGCATTTGCCCAGAGTGCATTTAGCATACTCACAGAAACTTCATCTTCATTATATGAAACATTCTACATTCCATTCCCAGTTGCAGCAGCTTTTGCCATCCTAAATGCATTTTTTGAGCATAAGTCTTCCACAACTTTTTGGAGTCTGCCGTTTCTAGTACAATCTGATGTTCAACTTGTGCTTTAATTACACTTTATGGTGGCGTGCCCTGCCTGCTAAAATTTCACTAAAGTAGTGTGGGGGCAAACTAAAGCACATAATGTGGTGCTGAATTATTCTCCTGCATTCACTTTCTCTTGAAACCACTTCTCCACAGGTGTTTTTATTCCTATGTGTGTGCGTGTAGCGGGTGTTGGAGGTTATATCTAATCTCAGAACCTACTGGGAGGAAAATGGCTTGGGAAGTGGTTTTGGCTTATGGCCAGCTAAATTCTGTTCTGTCTTTGGCCATTTCTGTGTCTGATCTCTTCTCTCAGATGGTGAAGCTGCGTGCTTAACCTGAAATCCTATGCTCACTTACCTAGGAGTAAATCCCTTCAAACTCAGTGGAGCAATGCTCCACTGTTAAAGTATAATCACATAGTTCCACTGAAACCTGTCATTCTTACAGCACAGACGTTTTTCATTAAAGTGCAAAAGACTTCCCACATTTTGAAAAGAGAATTCAGACTCACCTCAGACACAGAGGGGTTATTGCTCCATACAAAACATGTGAGGTATTCTCAGTATACCTCTTCTAGTGTGCAGCTTGTTAAAACAATAGCACATTTTGTAACTGATAATAAATGTTGGCAAACAGTTAGTGTACAAAAATAAAATAAAAGGATAATGCCCAAAATGCTAACTAATTCTGTTGCATTTTTACCCATCTGGAGTTTTCTTTTTTTTTATAAAAAAAAAAGGTGCTAGTGTAACAACTTAAAATGATGAAGGTAAGAACATCATAATCTGACTTTGCTTTTAGTTTTTTACTAGCAGGTATCGTACCTTTGACTTTACTGCGTCTTTAAAAGTACTGAATACATAGCAGAAAGTATTTACAGAATTGGGTCCTTGGATTGTACACAAAGGCCTCTGAAAGACCAGCTTTTGCTGCTCATATGTTTGGCAGGCAAATTTGATAATAATTTCTGTTCTAGAACCTTACACCATCTCAGTGAATATAAATTGATGGTGTAAAGCAAATGGGCAACTGGCAAGAATCCAAAAGTAAGTTGGAGAGAAGACAGCTTATTGTTGAGGGGGCAGCCTGGTGTTCTACAGCCTGGTTGTTGTTTTTTATTCACGACAGCTCTGCAGAGCTGTGGAGTTCAAGTGTGGCCTTTGAAGTGTTTCAAATAATAACAGTTTTATTTCTCCTGACACAAGCACTGAAGCTGTTTGTTACCACCTCAGAACTGTTACCCAGCAGTGTAAAAGTTACCAACAAAGCAAGCTTGGATGAAAGTCTATTATAAATGCAACAGGCATAAACTTCAGGGAAACCACATTATACTGCAAAGGCCAATATGGAAGTGCAGGCCTCGGCCACTTCCTTAGCATATGGCATTTGCCAGATTAAAAAGGACACTCCTGGGTACTCACATCGATGAGTGAGAGGGGATTGCTGACATAATCCCTACCATAAGTATGCCTCAAGTACCCTATGGCTACTTAATGCATGAAGTGGGGCAGTGAAAATGTGGGTGCTAATCTGGATGACAACATCACTTAGGTCCTTATAACATTGCACGTTCAGCATCACTTTGAAGGGTTCTGTGCAAGTACATGTGGAATACACATGCATAGGGCTTCTTCAGCTGGACAGGAACCCTGCCTAACCAGCATTTTGTTACCATGGAGGGAGTCCCATTCTGTGTTTGTATAGAATGACACCAAGCACAAGGCGTCAAGAAAATGTGTCTCACATGTGTGTTGGTGCCTAGGGGGCTAGCTTCCAGTGTTCAGTACCGATGGATTCCAATTGCCTCAAGGCTAGGCAGAGAGCAGGAACTACAGAAGTGCATGTAGATCACATCTGCAAGTCAAACATGCCTTGTAGTGCTAAGGCAGGCATAGGCAAACTCGGTCCTCCAGATGTTTTGGGACTACAATTCCCATCATCCCTGACCACTGGTCCTGTTTGCTAGGGATCATGGGAGTTGTAGGCCAAGAACATCTGGAGGGCCGAGTTTGCCTATGCCTGTGCTAAGGAATCAAACACTTTATTCTGATTAGGTATTCTTGAAGACAATTATAACATCATACAACTCAGGAACACTAGCCCAATATAATGAACTAGGCACACAAGAATGATACCTTGTGTATTTTGTGTTGCAGTCTTAAAAGGGATAAAACACCAAATTGCAGATTAGAAATGAAATGGTGCTGCACATTTATATAGCACTTTAGTTTTCAAATAACACCATGTGCATTTTCTCTGTAAACCTTACAACAAATGTGTAAGGCAGGTCACTAATATTATCCCAGTCTACCAGCTAAAGGTGGGGGGGGGGGCAAGTTGAGATTCACATATAATTGCTTATCTAAAGCCACACATGGGGCTTATGGCAGAGGTGACATTTTGAGCCAGGGGCTTTTCAGTTTTAACTTAACCTGTTAGCCACTGTAGTGCTAAATTTTTAATGTGATGGAATCATTCTCCTTAAAGTAGAGTCTTTAAAGGTTCTACTAGACTGGAGGGAGTTTGCTCCAATTATTTATTTAAAATTGACAATGCAGTATAACCTCTCTTTAGTGCCAACTATTCTCCTCTCTGCTATTATCCACAACTCTGCTGCCTTTCACGAACTCCGTAGTTTCGCTTCAGAGATAGGTTGTTCCATTTGCCCCTGAAATGTATTCTGGTTTTGGTTTTGTTTTTGTTTTTTTAATTAACCTAGATTGCAGCTCAGGTATTATCACTTGGCCTTCTTAGAATGCAGAGAGGACAAATGCTTCTCTTTTTTGCAACAAACGGCTCTTGTACCTGTGGTATCATACTTGATTTATGGAGCATTTTGAGACAGAAGAGCATGAGATTCTTATCCTCAGGATCGTGGGTTTTAGCCCCACATTGGACAAAAAAATCTTGCATTGCAGGGGGTTGGACTAGATGGCCCTCATGGTCCCTTCCATCTCTACAATTCTATGATTCTATGAATCTGTTATACACTTGTGTGCCAAGGAATGGCACCTCTGACCAGCTTAAGGATACTGGCTGCTTACAGCAAGTAGTCCCTGGCCTGGTCCTATTCTGTGGCAGCTACGGACAGAATATTATCACGTGCTTTGATTTTCTGTTTGCAAAATTAGATGATTTCTGTTATACTAATGACTTCCTAAGTGTCATTTTCATGAAAGTTGTTTCACTTTTGTGGTGGTGAGGGGGAAAGTTAGCACACACAAAACCCTCTCTGACATATGAAACCAATCTTTTATAAACTGTATTTTGATGCAGTTTCCATGTATTATTTTAGCATTATTATTTGTTAAATTTCTATTGCACCCTTCCTGCCAAATGAGCCTAGAGCAGCACACAACAAAGTAGAAAAAACAATACATTTAAAAATAAAATAAAGCATATTTTAAAACTGTAAGAGTGTATTTAAAAGTTTAACAATGTCTAATTTTGAAAACTGTATATAGCAGATAAAGATCCATTGTTGTCAATAGTGGCTGTTGAGGATGCACACATACATACATACATACATGTGTTGAGGGAAAACTGAGGACAAAACAGGTGGATGATGTAATGGCTAAGGGCCTTTTTAAGACTGAGAGGCCCGGAGGCAGAATGTTCATTTGAGCACCCCTGCTCCTCACTGTTCAATATGTTTATGTCATTTCCCCCCACGCTCAGCTGCAAAAAAAGAAAAGGTAAAATGTTTTACCTCTAAAATTCAAACACACACACAAAATTGATTTTACTTGTTTTAATGTATCCATTTTCCACCTTAAACATATTTCCTCTGAACAAAGTTCTGTTGATTTAAATTCAGTGAATTTTGTTGATATCATTTATAGGAAGTATTAACTTTCTTTTAAAGTCATGCATTTATAGAGGATGTGGCTTATTCATAGGTTGGATGGGAAATAGGATTATTATTTTTTATTATAAAAACTATACTTAAGTCAGGGCTCATCCACACTGGAGCTTAATATGGACTTAAAACTGCTTGTGTGTCTGTTGTTGCTTTTTGTGGTGTCCGCACAATGTCTTCGTTCAAGTGGCAGCCAACACTCTACCACCAACCCTGCTAACTGCGGATTCCCCCAATCCATGGATAATTGGATAAGGGGAGAAAATCCAATATAAAATTGCTTGTTACCCAACTGTGGACACACTGAAGCACATTGTGTGGGTGAGCTTTTTTTACATCTGTGGTGACATTTCACTAGCTGCTGTTTTCACCACACACCGTGCTTCTGTTTTGTTTCCATCAGCTGCAAGGAAAGGATGTTCCCTGCCTTTTCCCACTGGTTGTTGCTGAAGGCATGTTTTCATACTGTATTTTTATTTTTAAAACAGCTCATTTGCACAGAATCTCTCTTGTACAAAACAGCTGTATTAAAAATAAAAGTAAAATTTGCCCTTGCTTGTCCCAAAAACATCCCCCAGATCTTAACAAAAGGGGGATTATTGGTTTGTTTCTATTTTTATTATGTATTTTGTGTTCTCATTTTTAATTTTTATGTGATGAATTGCCCTGTGATCTTTGAGTGAAGGGTGGTATGCAAATTTTAATAATAATAATAATAATAATAATAATAATAATAATAATAATACTTCATCTAGAACTGAGCTCTAGTATTCAATATGTTGCAGGAACGAGCCTTCTTTCTTAGTGTATTTAGGCACAAATTTATAATGGCTGATCTCTGTTCCCCAAACTTTCACTCTAATAGGCAACTCAAATAAGGACTGCTAGGAAGTGTATAACATAGATATAATGTTTGTAAACCTTGCATGTGTTATTTTCCTTTATTAATACAGTACTCTGGTGTTTAGAACCAAACTAGTGCTGTATAATAATAAACAGCAGTTACAAGGAAGAGACAAATGTCAAGAACCTTATAATGTGACCCTTTTTCTACAAATGCCAAAGGACACTTCCAAATAATATTGCTGATCCAGATTTTGCACACTTTGAAATACATAATGATGTGGGTAATCGCTAACTCTCCCTCAATTGCTACCTCTTAATCTATTTGATGAGGTGGTGATGACTAAAATTCAGAGAAGAAAGAGTTGGATACAAATGGAATGTAACAACAAGGTTGCAATATGCATGCTCAAAATGGGGAGGATAATATGAGCCTTGTTTTAGCAATTGGCTAGGTAACCTCAGTGATAGGCAATGGACAATTGCAATCATGCACTTATTTAAATATGCAAATTAGAAGTCTTTACTAGGAGAATAGGCAGCTCTGTTACTAGCAGTGGTGTTTTGTGTGGGCCAGCTGCCAGATGAATCTTTGAAAAGAGCTTTTCCTCTCCTTTTTAAAACTTTTTAAAAACATTTTGCAGATGTTTGTAGTTCACTTATGATAAGTGAATGGGTATGTGTTTGTATTAGAAGACTCATGTAACATTGCTTGCAATTTTAGTCAAGATGTGAGCTGATATATATTCAGCTGCAGTTGGTGATCCAAAATCTTATCCTACTTGCAAATCAAATTCTTGTCCCATCAGCTAAAAAAAAAGGGGGGGAGAGAGAATATTTGTTGTCAAAAGTGACGCTAACTCTCCAACTGCTACTGTGCATCAAGATCATTGATATTTCTACAACCTTACTTGTACAGTAGGGACAACCCACAGCTGAATGTCGAAGCACATGACTGGCATGCAAAAGACTCCCATGTTCAATACCTGGCCGTTAAAGGATTTCAGACTGCAATTGAGGCTTAGGGAATTACTGCCAGTCAGGGTAAGCAATAGTGGATTTGAAGGACCTGTGGTCTGACTCATCATAAGACAGTTTTCATTCATGTAACCTGTCTGTGAGAGCTTGTGAAGTGAGACCATAGCTCATTGGTGGAGCACTTACTTTGCATGTGTCAGATCTTGGCTCAGTTGCTGGCATCTGCAATTAGAAAATCTCTGATCATACGATTGGAAATAATCTTCCTTAAGATAAATGAATGGCTGCCTCCAATTACAACATATGCTAACCTTTGACAGGGTCTATAGGTTGAAAAGCTCTGCCACCCTGGCAGGGTCTAACTGAGAGTTGTAGGCAGCTTTCAATGGTTGTTTAGAGGCAAATAATTTATTTTGGCTTACTATCTCTGTTTAGTGATTATCAGAATTTGTGACAAATTTAGTTTCTTGATGTAGCAGCTGGAATCGTAAGTCTGAATTGGTCTATTAAACTGCATTACTTGCATTTCTTTTGCACCAGATCTAATGTGCAAATGAAACATGTACTTACTTGTGGTTACCAAATGATAAATTGCAGTTTCAGCAAACAAATTAAGACATCTAATGAGAACTAGCTGTTACATTTGATCCCAAACCATGACTGAATGTGTTGAAAAGTTTTCAGAAATCTGTGGCTTCAAATATCATGGGGCTCTTGTAGCCATTTAAAAGCCTTAGCTTCCATTTTTTTCACTCAGTTACATATTTATCTTGCTTTTGTATTTCGTTTGAAATTATTTTTATTGATTTTTTTTACATTTCAAAAGAGAAAAAAATGCAAGCATAGTTGCACAGACTTAAAAGTTTGGTTGCGTGTTAATATAACAGTCAAATAAAAGAATTTTTTAAAATAATACTAATTTAAACTTGTAGACGGAGTTATAGGTAAGGATGAATGGCAGAGTAATTACCATTACAATATAATGTACAATAATGTATAATGTTTAGATACCTGAAGGAGCACTGAGGTCCAATGCTGAGGGCCTTCTGGCGGTTCCCTCACTACGAGAAGTCAAGTTACAGGGAACCAGGCAGAAGGCCTTCTCGGTAGTGGCACCTGCCCTGTGGACACCCTTCAGATGTCAAAGAGAACAACAATTACCAGACCTTTAGAAGACATCTGAAGGCAGCCCTGTTTAGGGAGGCTTTTAATGTTTTATAGATTCTTGTATTTTAATCCTCTGTTGAAAGCCGCCCAGAGTGGCTGGGGTATAAATAATAAATTATTATTATTATTATTATTATTATTATTATTTAGTGAACAAAGGTAAATAATAGTTTATACTGATACTGATTTAAGTATATACCGGTATTACTCTGGTAAATGTAACTTTGGATAGATGGATCATCCAAACACAATTTTTGACAAAAATCTAAAATGACAATTCCAGCTCCTACCTTCATGCTTGTATGTTCATCCTAGATCCTGATATAGTTGCTCTTTTTTAGTTCGTAAGTAACCTATGGCTTCCCCTTCATGGATCACTGCCTTGTCGTGGCGAAGGGGCTTGAATTACTCAGGGAAGCTATGGACAGGTCAAGATGGACAGGTCGTAGTGGAGAGTTTGGACCAAACGTGATCCACCTGGAGAAGGAACTGGCAAGCCACTCCAGTATCCCTGCCAAGAAAACTCCATGGACAAAGACAACAGGCATATAAAAGATATGACGCTGGAAGATGAGCCCCTCAGGTCGGAAGGCGTCCAACATGCTACTGGGGAAGAGCGGAGGACAAGTACAAGTAGATTCAGAGCTGATGAAGCGGCTGGGCCAAACCCGAAAGGACGCTCAGTTGCGGATATGCCTGGAAGCGAAAGGAAAGTCCAATGCTGTAAAGAAAAGTATAGCATAGGAACCTGGAATGTAAGAACCATGAACCTTGGTAAGCTGGATGTGGTAAAAAACGAGATGGCAAGAATAAACATTGACATCCTGGGCATCAGTGAACTGAAATGGACGGGAATGGGTGAATTCAGTTCGGATGACTATCATATCTACTACTGTGGGCAGGAATCCCGTAAAAGAAATGGAGTGGCCCTCATAGTCAACAAAAGAGTGGCGAAAGCTGTACTGGGATGCAATCTCAAAAATGATAGAATGATCTCGATACGAATCCAAGGCAGACCTTTTAACATCACAGTAATCCAAGTTTATGCACCAACTACCAGTGCTGAAGAAACTGAAATTGACCAATTCTATGAAGACTTACAACACCTTATAGAAATGACACCAAGGAAGGATGTTCTTCTCATTATAGGGGATTGGAATGCTAAAGTAGGTAGTCAAGAGATAAAAGGAACAACTGGCAAGTTTGGCCTTGGAGTTCAAAACGAAGCAGGGCAAAGGCTAATAGAGTTCTGTCAAGAGAACAAGCTGGTCATCACAAACACTCTTTTCCAACAACACAAGAGACGACTCTACACATGGACATCACCAGATGGGCAACATCGAAATCAGATTGATTATATTCTCTGCAGCCAAAGATGGAGAAGCTCTATACAGTCAGCAAAAACAAGACCTGGAGCTGACTGTGGCTCAGATCATCAGCTTCTTATAGCAAAATTCCAGCTTAAACTGAAGAAAGTAGGAAAAACCACTGGGCCAGTAAGATACAATCTAAATCAAATTCCTTATGAATACACAGTTGAAGTGAAGAACAGGTTTAAGGATTTAGATTTGGTGGATAGAGTGCCTGAAGAACTGTGGATGGAGGCTCGTAACATTATACAGGAGGCAGCAACGAAAACCATCCCAATGAAAAAGAAATGCAAGAAAGCAAAGTGGCTGTCAAATGAGGCCTTACAAATAGCGGGGGAGAGAAGGCAAGCAAAATGCGAGGGAAATAGTGAAAGATACAGGAAATTGAATGCAGATTTCCAAAAAATAGCAAGGAGAGACAAGAGGGCCTTTTTAAACGAGCAATGCAAAGAAATAGAGGAAAACAACAGAATGGGGAAAACCAGAGATCTGTTCAAGAAAATTGGAGATATGAAAGGAACATTTCGTACAAAGATTACCACAATTAAGGACAAAAGTGGAAAGGACCTAACAGAAGCAGAAGACATCAAGAAGAGGTGGCAGGAATACACAGAGGAATTATACCAGAAAGATATGGAGGTCTCGTACACCTCAGGTAGTGTGGTTGCTGACCTTGAGCCAGACATCCTGGAGAGTGAAGTCAAATGGGCCCTAGAAAGCCTTGCTAACAACAAGGCCAGTGGAAGTGATGATATTCCAGCTGAACTATTCAAAATTCTAAAAGATGATGCTGTTAAGGTGCTACACTCAATATGCCAGCAAGTTTGGAAAACTGAACAGTGGCCAGAGGATTGGAGAAGATCAGTCTACATCCCAATCCCAAAGAAGGGCAGTGCCAAAGAATGCTCCAACTACCGCACAATTGCGCTCATTTCACACGCTAGCAAGGTTTTGCTAAAAATTCTACAAGGCAGGCTTAAGCAGTATGTGGACCGAGAACTCCCAGAAGTGCAAGCTGGATTTCGAAGGGGCAGAGGAACCAGAGACCAAATTGCAAACATGCGCTGGATTATGGAGAAAGCTAGAGAGTTCCAGAAAAACATTTACTTCTGCTTCATTGACTACGCAAAAGCTTTTGACTGTGTCGACCACAGCAAACTATGGCAAGTTCTTAAAGAAATGGGAGTGCCTGATCACCTCATCTGTCTCCTGAGAAATCTCTATGTGGGACAAGAAGCTACAGTTAGAACTGGATATGGAATAACTGATTGGTTCAAAATTGGGAAAGGAGTACGACAAGGCTGTATATTGTCTCCCTGCTTATTTAACTTATATGCAGAATTCATCATGCGAAAGGCAGGACTGGATGAATCCCAAACCGGAATTAAGATTGCCGGAAGAAATATCAACAACCTCAGATATGCTGATGATACAACCTTGATGGCAGAAAGTGAGGAGGAATTAAAGAACCTTTTAATGAGGGTGAAAGAGGAGAGTGCAAAATATGGTCTGAAGCTCAACATCAAAAAAACTAAGATCATGGCCACTGGTCCCATCACCTCCTGGCAAATAGAAGGGGAAGAAATGGAGGCAGTGAGAGATTTCACTTTCTTGGGTTCCATGATCACTGCAGATGGTGACAGCAGTCACGAAATTAGAAGACGCCTGCTTCTTGGGAGAAAAGCAATGACAAACCTAGACAGCATCTTAAAAAGCAAAGACATCACCTTGCCAACAAAGGTCCGTATAGTTAAAGCTATGGTTTTCCCAGTAGTAATGTACGGAAGTGAGAGCTGGACCATAAAGAAGGCTGATCGCCGAAGAATTGATGCTTTTGAATTCTGGTGCTGGAGGAGACTCTTGAGAGTCCCATGGACTGCAAGAAGATCAAACCTATCCATTCTTAAAGAAATCAGCCCTGAGTGCTCACTAGAAGGACAGATCCTGAGGTTAAGGCTCCAGTACTTTGGCCACCTCATGAGAAGAGAAGACTCCCTAGAAAAGACCCTGATGTTGGGAAAGATTGAGGGCACAAGGAGAAGGGGACGGCAGAGGATGAGATGGTTGGACAGTGTTCTCGAAGCTACTAACATGAGTTTGGCCAAACTGCGAGAGGCAGTGAAGGATAGGCGTGCCTGGCGTGCTCTGGTCCATGGGGTCACGAAGAGTCGGACACGACTGAACGACTGAACAACAACAAACCTATGGCTGCTTCTCAGAAATCGGAGAGGCCTCTTGCAGAATATAACATTAATATGAATGTTTTTTATCAAATTCACTCAACATTTCATGAAGCATTATTCATGTTTAATGCAAAATGGAAAGCAAGCCAATAAAGAGCAAATTAAATAGAAATGTGGTCAGACAAGTGAAAGTTAAATAATGTGAGAAGTTTATAGCTTTAAAATGAGAAACAGGAAGATCACAAAATTAAAATATTTCAATAAGCAATATGTAAGATTTTACTGAAAGTAGAAGGAAAATAATGCATTTTAGTGAAATCTTACACTAAAATCAACATCATAAGAATATATGAAGCACCAATGGTTCTGAACCATACTGAATCAAGGCAAAGGCCACTCTAGTTCAACAACCTGAGTATAACAGCACTCTCCTCACTTGTGATTCCCAGCAGGTATTCAGGCACATAGCACCTCTGACAGTGAAGGCAGTACATGGTCATCATGGCTAGTAGTTCATGAATTTGTCTAATCCTCTTTTAAAGCCATCCCAAGTTGGTGGCCATTACTACATCTTACTGGGGCTGAATTTCATAGTGTAACCATGTGCCGTGTGAAGTAACCCAAGCAAATTTTTCTGGCCTCAAGATCCCTTTCCCTTCAAAACTCCAACAAACTTTTAAGTAGACAAAACTTTGGGGTGATTGGAGCACAGAGCCATGATGGAGAGGCAGATAGTTTGCTATCCAGTCATTAGATCAATTAGTTGTTGAGATGACAATAACCACTCTCAGTTGACCTGCACACATTGCTGTGGAGGGGGACAGCTCTGTACCTGTGTGCATGAGAGTGTGTGAGTGTCTGTGTGGGATGGCCATATCCACTTTTGTCCATATCCACAACTGGCATGTAGCCATTGGAGGGTTGGAGAAGGGTAAAACAATAATATGAATTGTGCCTAGAAACTGACTGGAAGCCAATATAATATAGATGGTATACACTATCTGTACCTCATACCCTCCAATATTTCTTCAATGAAAATAGACACAGCCTAAGGAAAAGTGGGACATTCTGGGATAAAATTGGAAATCGGGACGGCTTCTCTAAATCAGGGACATCCCTGGAAAATAGGGACACTTGGAGGGTTACTCCAGTAAGTAATTTGGTCACCATTCTAGCTTAACTGAAGCGTCTGAACTAAGGTTACCAGATTTTTTCAAAGAATCCGGGGACACTTTTTTAAAAAAAAAGAGAAAAAAAAGTTACTTTTTTAAAAAAAAGAAGAAGAAGAAGTAATCTCTTCTGTGGTCTCCTCTGTCGCGTGGCCTTCCTCTGGGCCTCAGCCTGCTCTCTTGGAGCACTAGCTGCCATGGAGTAGGCTTGGGCCAGGCCTGGGCTTGGCCACGTGTCCTTGGTCTCTTGGTAGTCTACTACCTTTCCTCAGCGGCAGCAGCGGCGTGGCAAGGTCGGGGCTCCCCTCTTTTTTCTCCTTCCTCTTTCTCTCTCTTCCTTCTCCATCTCATCTCCTCCTTCTCCCTTCGTCAGCTCCGGGGTTTCCCTGGCCCGGGAGTGCCACTGAGCAGTTGGCCAGGTAGCCGGCTTGATTTGGGTCGTGGGGGGGGTCAGCGGTTCCCCCAGTTGACGCGCCAAGTGTCCCCAGTTCCCCCTTGGCAGCGGCAGCGGCAGCCAGACTGGTAGTGCAGTTGCTTCTGGCTGGCTTCAGGAGCTGCTCACTGCCGTGGCGCCCGCCATTTTGCCTTGCTGGAAGTCCCCATATGATGCATCTTGTGCCGTTGAACCAATCACGCAACATTCATTCCCTACTAATAAATCTACAAAACTTAAAATATAAATCTGGGGACATTAAATGAAATCCAGGGACATTCCGGGGACAGATTTTGTCCGGGGACAGATGTGTAAATCCGGGGAGTGTCCCTGGGAAACGCGGATGTCTGGTAACCCTCTTTAAAGGCTAAAAGCTGGAAGTTACCAAGACAAATATCAAAGTGACTAGCTACATCCCTGTCCTTGTAGATTTGGTACTTGGCTCCAAAGACTCTGGGAACATCTCTCTAGAGTTCTAAGGAGATCTACCGAGAAAAAGTGCCTGTGCTGTATCTCCATTGTAGCTGCATCAGTGGTAAATCCAATCCAAAACAATATAAATGAAGATTGAGTGTTTCTGTTGAATCAGCAGTGATCCAGTGCTCCCTCTGGCTATCTATTCCTGGATGTCTATCCAAGTTCTGATTATACTGCTGCTCCTCACCGCAGTGTCTGACACCTCCCAAGTAATTAACAAAGTCATAACAATAACATCTCTCTATCTTCCCAGCAGGTAGGAGCAACTGCTTGATTAGAGTTAAGATTTGTCTGTGTTCCTGTCTGTGCATAAAAGAAAGCAGAAGAGGGAAAGACATAAAACATCTTAGTTTTGTTTTTATTTGCAAATACTGTGAACTAAATTATCATTCTTTTCCCATCTGGAAACTCTTTTCGAGATAGTCCCTGTCCTGTTACATTTTTTGAGTGAATTAGTTGATGCATGCGCACATGACTGTACAACAATAGGGACTGTAGTGAGAGAAAGTTGGAGACATGGAAAGACATCAGTCATTTAGCTTGCCCAACAAAAGCAGAAAAGTATTTTATAGAGGCAGTTGTGGCAACCTGTTTTTCCTACAAGAGATGCAACTGTTTTATAGCTTTTAGCACTCTCGCACAAAGTACTAGTGGAGCTAAATATTTAAAACTAGAGGTCATATATTTATGCTACAATCAACTTTTCCCCTACTGCTGTCTGTGTTTCACTTGCTCTGTAAAGAATGGCACCAATGTTTTTCAGTGGAACTAGTTTTGGAAATAGAAATCCAAAATATTTTGAATTCAAAACCTTCCTAAAAACGAACACTTAGATCCTTTTGCTTTGATCATAAACTCTATTTTTCTGTGCTTCCCACTGAATGTTGGGCTTTCTATAACCGAATAAACCAATCCCATCTGGAATTTCATATACACACACTTTCAGGAAAATATTAGAAAAATATACACACGCATACACACACACACACACACACACACACACACACACACACACAGTTAACGCGCACCTTAAAACAAACTTAAATAGGGCAACCATGCATGTGATTTGGAATTATTAGTAGTCTCGTTTACCTGAAATATTCAGGCTAAATGCAAACATTTAATTTTTTAGGCATGTAAAAACACATTGTGGTGATTACATGGTATATACTCTAGAATGGGGGGGGGGGGAGAGACCTTCCTTTATATTTTCAAAGCTAAGCAAGAGTCTATGCACACTATCCAAGTGCCAGGGACTGACAGCAAAGCCTGGTAGACAGGGCCTGTGAATTGTGAACAGACTAAGCAGGGAGAGGCCCTCATCCCAGAAAGCCATGGTAACAGCCCAGAAGTGGCAAGACTTTTCTGTCCCCCACCCCAGCCCCAGTCCTTGCTGACTGTGCTCCTCATTTCCTCCCCTCTTCAGATTCTAAAACCCAGCAGGGAAAATGAAGAACTAGATGAGCAGTGGGATAGCTACAGTGTGCTGTGTGTTTAGCTGCCTTAGAAAAACCTCTGGAAACTTCAAGTAGTTCAGATTGCAGCAGCTAGAGTTTTGTCCAGAGCCATTTACAGTGGTACCTCGGGTTACAAACGCTTTGGGTTACAAACTTGGGTTGCGAACTTTGCCCCAGGATGAGAACGGAAATAGTGCGGCGGCGGCGGGAGGCCCTATTAGTGAAAGCGCACCTCAGGTTAAGAACGGTTTTGGGTTAAGAACGGACCTCCGGAACGAATTAAGTTCGTAACCTGAGGTACCACTGTATTTGGCACATGTAGTTCCTCATTTAAAAGGGCTTCATTAGCTTCCATGTCCAATTCAAGGTGCTGGAGATCATGTGTTCTGATGCCCTCAACAGCTTAATACTGGGATATCTAAAGGACTGTCACTTCCTGTATGAGCCCGCTCATTCATCAAGATATATTGGAGAGACTGTCATATGTGTTCTACCAACTCCTGAACTGGAGAAAGTGTTAAGTTCTTATTTATTTAATATAAGACTGGGTTGCTTCGCAGGCCCAGAACAAGAGGCTGTTTGTGAATTCACAGGCTAAAGCACAGCTAGGTAACCACAAGAACAAGCTAAAGCTACAGGGAAGAGTCTTAACTCCAACCCATAATAATTGGAGAAAATATTTAACTGTATAATTACCTATTATTACAGAGGGACTTGTAGCTCCACATAGGCTGTGGAAATCTGTGTTTAAGGAGGTCTCACTGGTGGTTTTCCATTATTTTGTGGCCATTTTATTTTGGCAGGTGTTTGGCCTATTAAGTTGTTGATTTCTTTATACCCTTCTCTATTGAAATCTGTGTGTTTTTATATTATTTTATTTGTCTCGTTGCAAGCCACCTTAATAGTTTTTAAATGGAAAGGTAGCAAAACCAGAAGCAGATTGGCCTCTTTGGGTAGGTGCTGGGGTCTCAGCACCTCATCAGAGCCCATCGCTGATGTCTGCCCTATGCCCACCTTTTTTAAAACAACAACAACAACCCATCCCCAGTGCTCCAAGCATTTCAGGCAGCTTAAATTTCTCACAACACTTCTGACAGTGTATCATTCCAGGGTGCTATGAGAATATAGAAAGGTGGCTACCCGCAGCTTACTGGCCCTTTAGGCTGCTGCTGACTGCTGCAGAGGTTGCCTGCTCCCCTGGTTTATGTTCTGCCATAAAAGTGAATTGGTTCTATTCATCTCTATGGCAGAAAGTTGCAGAGTGGATTGGGGATGCCAGGCTGTGCTGTGCAAGGAGCTTCCATCTCCATGGCTCCTCTTCCTTCTTCGCCAATACTGTGAGGATATGAGGCTCCTCCCTCCTTGCTTTTGTTATTCTTCATGGTAACATCTGCAGTGTTTCTGCCTCACTGGCATCTTCCAGGACATGTTGCTGCTGTTGAGAGTGGGAGGGGATCATGGTAAGGTTACATCAGAAGCTTAGGCCAAACTTTGTGCTTTCCAAACTCAGTCATAACAGTAGCCTTTAGAAGGACTCGTTCCTACTGGAATTAATAATGGCTTTAGAGATACACCAGTAGGCCTGGAGAACATGAGGTGCCTGCCAATTGGAATATTTGGGTCATGTTGTTGTTGTTGTTGTTGTTGTTGTTGTTGTTGTTATTATTATTATTATTATTATTATTATTATTATTATTTATTTCTACCCTGCCCATCAGGCTGGGTTTCCCCAGCCGCTCTGGGCGGCTTACTTCTGTGTGTCTATGTGCATATGCCTCTGAAAATATATTTGTCCAATAATAAAAGAAATAGAAGAATGATTCAATCCAATTAAATAATTAACCTTAGCTGATAGTGGGTCACTCAGTCTATATGGGAGTATTGCTTGCCCTCCACCATATCTACATAGTGTGATGCTACTTGCCTTCTATGTATTTAGTGTGATTTTGGGATCATATAGAGCTGTGATCCATGCCTTCACTTCTGTTTCATTCCATATTGAGAAAGAAAGCTGTCACTATTGCTTTCCACTACTTTACTCTTTCCACTACTTTACTCTTGTATTAGTACAAGAGTATTTAGCCACCGTGTGATTGACTGGATGAGCATTGCATGGTACCCAGTAATGCACAGACTAAACTACAGTTTTAGTCAGACAATATGAAAAGTGACAACAAATTATGCCTTGTGGTCTCCTTCCAGTTTCTAAGTGCAAACATCCCAGAGTTTATTTTAAATTTGAGCCAGTTAGACATTTAGTAATATAGATCAAAGAAGAAATGAAAGCCTCCCATGTTTATTATTTCAATATGATGTCTGTTCTAATAAAGTGTAAGAAGGCATGTTATAGACTAACTAGTAGGAATTTTCTAGTTCTGCAGTTTAGTCTTAAATATATACATATATTTGTAAATTAATTTGAAACATATTGCTGTGGTCTGAACTGCTCGAAAAGCTGATTGTTTTCAAATCCTTTATTTAATTTTAGAAATATGGTGGTGGCCTGCCAGAATGCTTTCAGATAAACAGTCCACTTCATGTTTAAAAAGCCATAACATCACTGATTTAAAAAAGGGGAAACTTGCAAATATATAATGCCATGTAAGTTGAGGTTGTTGCTATATTGTTCTTCACTCTTAATTGAGAATAATAAGGGCCATTTGAGAGGCTGAATTTCTATAATTTCATTGTAGTGTATGTTGATCTGAAGCACAGTAGTTACCCTACTGAAAGCAAAGAGTGTCACTCAACCCAATGTGGTTTTAGCTGTTTCCTCAATGATTTGCTAGTTTTAGAATTCTACCCCAAGTGTGTACCTAGTTTCAAATAGATATACTGCACCAACTTAGCATACTACTTTTTGACTGCAACCTTCCTGACATCATTTTTGATATGTTTAGTTCAATATTTGTTTGTGATGCTATGGCTGTGATTCTGAACAGATCTACTTATAAGGAAATGCCATGAAAATACTTAGCCTTCCTTGTACATTTAGGACAGAGACTCCACATACCATCTTTCCCTTTTAATGAAAAAGTATTGTCCCTGCTACTGTTATGCACAGAAGGCAACTAGTTCAATTTTAATAGTTGCCTAGTAAAAGAAGGATATTGTATTTTAATACCATCACCAAGACAATAAGCCATTTTACACATTTTTATACCTTATTTCTTAAGCCATATCATGTATAGGTGCTCCTTGTATTGAATATTCCTAGAAGATGCTTCCGTAGGAGAAAGCAGTCTCTTTATAACAGAAAAAGAAATAAGCTTGTAAGAAAATATAGACTGTTCTTTCTATCTTTTTGTCCAGCCCTGATTTTCAGTCAATTAAAATTTGTACTCAAGGCTTTTCAGCTTGAAACCACCCCTGTGTCTGTGATGAGCAATCCTTCTTGTTTGTGCAGTCATTCATTATCTCCATTACCAAGAGGAGAATAGAGGACAATTACATTGTTTGGACGAATCAGAGTGTTAGGAGGAGTATTTATCATGGTGGCAGAGTGCAGCACCTGACAGCAAAGGATTGATGGCCAGGAATGAGTGTGAGTGGCCAAAGCAGCCTCATATGATGCAAATTACTGACTGGATTCCAATTTATCCTGTTCATTTTTCTTGCCTTTGCTGAAGACTATTAGTGGTTTTTGAAGCAGTGAAAGGGTCATTACTAATGTGGGCTCAAAGCAGGAGGGGGAAGGAGGGGAAAAGCCTTCTGTAATTACACAGCCTTGAAAAAAGAAAAGGAAAAAGATTTGAGGGACTAGCCAAAAAAGTGTCAACACTTAGCAATCAGAAAAATTTATTTTCATTTCATCCTTAACCCACATTAACTCAACATTATCATTTTTCTTTGTTAATATTTGCAGAATATTAAAAGCCTTATTTCTGTATTCATTCACATCTATTTAACCCTTTTTGCAGAAAATCAATGTTGCCTAGCTTGCCATCAAACAGTGCAAGCATTTTAAAATGTGCTTACAAAATAGGTTTTTAAAAAGCAATTCTAGGCTGTTGTTTTTAATAATGAGACAATTGGCACCCAACAGTGGTTTACATAGGTATTGGGCTATATTTACATGATAAAAAAAATCTCAGTACAATTGAGAGAAAACAACTGTCCTTTTTCTTCTGGTTGTAATCTAGGAAATTTTACTAATAATTAAAAACAGAATGTTGAAGTTAGGTTGGTTATATTTTGGGTAAAGTATACTTTAAATGTATTAAATGTGTGTTTAATGTAATGGCAGTTTCCAATAACACTTCTGGAAACTCTTCTAAAAAGATACAGAGCAAGTGCAAAACTATAAATGAGGCAAAAGAAGAAAGTACAGTAAAAGGAAAGTAAATTGCTAGATTAATGTATCCAAATACTTCAAACAAATCATATATCCCTTTCCCCATGTAATTTAATAAGAAAATACTAATATCCCAACTCCAAATACACGTAAAGGTAAAGGGACCCCTGACCATTAGGTCCAGTCACGGACGACTCTGGGGTTGCGGTGCTCATCTCGCTTTATTGGCCGAGGGAGCCGGCGTACAGCATCCAGGTCATGGCCAGCATGACTAAGCCGCTTCTGGCAAACCAGAGCAGCGCACGGAAACACCGTTTACCTTCCCGCCGGAGAGGTACCTATTTATCTACTTGCACTTTGACAT
>JAWWNH010000066.1:37465000-37537500 GCA_034641385.1 Darevskia mixta
ACTGGTTTCAACAGGCACAGTCCGTCTCTTTACACGGTTTAGAATTATTTCCCTGAAACAGTGGCTTAAACATTTTCATATCTTGTGACAGTGGCATGGTACTTGCTTACAAATAAAGCAGTAAGGGGACTATTGCACATGCTAGGCTGCTTGTGTGAAGTGGCTTCCTGCACACCTTCATCAACTCTTTTCCAGGGGTTTATACAGTGGTTTACGAACTTAATCCGTTCCGGAAGTCCGTTCTTAAACTGAAACCGTTCTTAAACCAAGGTGTGCTTTCCCTAATGAGGCCTCCTGCCGCCAATGCCCTTCCACCATTCGGATTCCATTAGACCAAGGAAAAGTTCGCAAACTGGGACACTACTTCCGGTTTTGCGGAGTTCGTAAACCAAATTGTTCGTAAACAGGACTGTTTTTAAACCGAGGTACCACTGTACTGCCATGATTGAAATCACAATGGGATGTGTGATTTCAAGCAGCTGTCATGTAATTATTGTTACATCTAATTCAGACCGAAGTTGCAATTTTTGGAAACATGAGCTTAGATGTAGTTTGCGATGCACAAACATAACAACAATGCAGATTTAGGAGCCTCATCACATGACAGGAGATGCAAAAATAGAGAACCAACAGGTACAAAAGTAACTTGATGCCAGGTTATCACCAAACATGTTTTGAATGTTACAGTACTTCCTCAGGGAAAATAGTTCCAAGAGTTGAACTGATAGGAAAGCAGCCCTTTGCTAAAATCTCCTTTTCATATTAAGGATGATTGGTCTTACCTGAATAGTAGATTTATTAGGTGGACGATAAAGTTTTTTTCTCCTGCTTGAGTCTAGTGCAAGAGGAACAGCCCAATCCGAATACTTCATCATTCACCATAATAAATATGCTTCTGCATCTTACAAACCAATCAGACCTCAAATTATTAAGAGATATATTGCCTTAGCCACTTTCAAGCACAGTTCTGCACTATGTATTTGTATATGAGCTGTATAATTTAATGTACACAGATGTAAACTGAAAGTGAATATATGTGTACCTGTGCATATTGTACAAACTAATTTAACTGAATGGTCTGAAATACATATTAGGTATCAGAATAGATAAATATTAGGTAAGCAGGAGCAATATACTGTACATATAAGTTTAGCATATGGAATTACATATAGTCTAACTATGCACTATAATTTCAAATAGCAGCTTAGACAATAGAGACATGTGTGCATCAATGCAACATATGAAAAGGTGTAAATATGATTATGCCCTTGATTTTTTTTGAAATATTAGTACCTATTCATAGTGATCAGCAAGCACATAGGTCAGGAACTGATTTAGGCAGAAACTGTCCTGTTGAGTTCAATAACTATTTTAATAGATATCTGTTGACAGTATGTATCATTAAGAAAATTTGTCTAATTTGGGTCTACAGAAGAAGGAATGTTTCAAAGATTGAACATTGCTGAGAAAAGGTTCTTAGCTTTAAACAGCTGAGTGGTTCATTAATTTCAACTATCCTTGTGTTTTAATTACATTGCTGAGCCCTAAATAACCAAGAGAAGAGACAATGCTAGCAGGAAGGATATAGTTGTGAAAAGATAAGGAACTTGAACTGTAAATATAATATCGTGAACAATTATTTTCTGTAGTGCAATCTCATTACAGTAAGAATATTTTGCTTAAGTCTTTTCATATAGATCTGTCCACATCATGTACAGAAGAATCAAGACTTTTAATGAGTTGAATAGAGATTTTAAATTACTTTGCTGACCTCTTTTGTAGTAGTTTGATGTTAGGGAAATAATTAATTGAGGATTCTACTGAAAACACAAAACCAAGTCTAATGGAAGTAATGTTTTGTTTAAACAGTTTTTGAACAGCCTTAAATCTTATGTGGCTTCAGGTCCAATTTTGGGATAGATACAGCCTTGGTTGCCAAGGTGGATGTTTATGCCAGGGAATGTGGTGGTGGGAGAGATCGTGTGACCTTTTTGGTTCTCCTGGACCTCTAAACAACTTCTGATTACCACCAACCGTGGTATACCTTTGAAACCTTTGCCTGGGTTGGAATTGAGAAGCACAGTGTGCAGGGGTTCCAATCCTTTTTGGAGAACCAGTTTCAGGAGGTGGTGTTGGGGCATTTCTGTGGTGCACAGTGGCAGTGTCATCAATTTTCAGATAACACACATTACTACCTGACTTTTCTGTATGCTTATCTCTTGGAGGCTCTTGAATCAGTGCCTGGAATTTGTAGTGGGTTTGGTAAGGGCGAGCAAACTAAAACTTTATCTGGACAAAGCTATGTTGGTCAGATATGCTTTTTTCCAGCTTTGGCTGTTACACCAGCTGCGACCCTTTCTGGGGAGAATACAGCTTCCTATGATCATTCATGTGCTAGTGACTTCCAGGCAAAAGTACTGTAATGCTTTCTGTGTCAGACTGCCTTTGATGTTTGGAAACTTTAAGCGGTAAAAAATGTTGCTCCCTAGCTACTGGTTAAGGCCAGATGGTCAGAACTCATCACACTAATATTATACCAGTTGCAGTGGTTGCCAGTGCTTTTTTCAGATGCAATTCACAGTACAGTTAATGATCTTTAAAGTCCTTAATGATTTGGAAACAGGTTGTATTAAGAGCTGCCTGCCTGCATATCTATCTATCCTTTATGTTCTATTTTAGAGACCCTGTTGAGATGCCAACCTATAGCAAAATTCTTAGGCTGGTGGGCACACAGGTGCCTTTTCATCAGTGGCCCCCAATAATGAAACCTGATTCCAAGTGAGATCAGGCAAGCCCCCCTATTAATTTTAAATGGGCATTAAAAACTCATCCAAGGTATTAGATTCTGTTTTTCAGAGCTAGGTGAGTTATTTCTTTGACTGGTGTGCAGACGTGCATTTTTACATGGAACTGGTTATTGTACCGGTAGTTGTTTTCCCTAAAACGTGATTCAAACGCCTGATAGATTCATAAGTAATAAATAAATGTGCTGTGAAAATACTACAATTTTCTTTTACATATTTTACCCTTGTAATATCTATTGGTTTTGTCCAGGGCTATTTTTCAGCCAGAAATCACTGGAACTCAGTTCCTGCACCTCTCAGGCAGATGCCATTGCCATTGTAAGAGAACAAGGGAGGTGTTCATGGTGCATTCCAGCACCTCTTTTTCTAGAAAAATAGCACAGGTTATGTCCATTCTTCACTATTTTAGAATATGAAGTTTAAACGATGTTACATTATAGGAATCTGCATTATATTGAGTCAGACCATTGATCCATCTAGCTTAGGGGTAGGCAACCTAAGGCCCATGGGCTGGATGCGGCCCAATTGCCTTCTCAATCCAGCCCACAGACGGTCCGGGAATCAGCGTGTTTTTACATGAGTAGAAAGTGTCCTTTTATTTAAAATGCATCTCTGGGTTATTTGTGGGGCCTGCCTGGTGTTTTTACATTAGTAGAGTGTGTGCTTTTATTTAAAATGCATCTCTGGGTTATTTGTGGGGCATAGGAATTCGTTCATTTCCCCCCCTTCAAAATATAGTCCGGCCCACCACATGGTCTGAGGGACGGTGGACCGGCCCACGGCTGAAAAAGGTTGCTGACCCCTGTGTAAGGCTTGGTTTCCAGACCTTTGATCATCTTGGTTGCCCTCCTCTGCACACATTCCAGTTTGTCAACATCCTTCTTAAATTGTGGTGTCCAGAGTTGGACACAGTATTCTAGGTGTGGTCTGACCAAGACAGAACCTGGGACTTTCTGCTCTATCACAAAGTTATGACCCTACCCTGAAATATATTGCCAATTATATTGGCACTTATATTAAACAAATGATACTAAAGTGATATTCTGGGGTTTGGACAAAGTTTTTCAGATGCTCCATGGCCTGTGCATACTATATGTAGCTTGCTGTTGTTTTTTCTTGCTCTTTTCTCAGTAGTTCGCTGATTTCAATGGTAGGTAACTAGATCACTTAGTGGGCCACATCCAGGCCTCCAGGCAATCTCTTCCCCTCATCTCTGCTTGCTAGTCCTTTACTGCTGCCAAATTACATCAGATGACCTTTGCATTCATTATTATAGGCAAAAAACGGGGGGATATATTGCTGCAGATATATGTAGAGAAGACTCTGAATCATAAAGTTTGGAGCTTAGCACTAGTCACTGCAAGTAAGTCCAAAGAAAAGGGTTTTTGCAACACTTCCATAAGATATTCAAGCGTGGACTGAAGGAAGGGAGCCTGGCCACTATGAGTAAGAGGATGGCAGGTTTTTCGTGCCTTTGATACAGTCTCTACTGAGGTGTTGGCCAATTTGAAGTGGCAGTAAATTTATTTAATTTATTTAATATTATTATTTATTATTATTATTATTTATTTAATATTATGCCCAGTGCATTATTATTGAGATGCAAGAATGGCAAGGTGACACATAATGAATTATTCCTGAGAAGCACAGAAAAAAAGTTATAGACCACTAAACATAACCAAAAATCATAGTGATGTACAACAACAATGCAATAGAACAAATGGAAACAGTTTTCCAAAGAGGAATCCAAGCCAATACTAGATCAAAGAGCTTTGCTTCCATCAGTGCAGCAACACAGTTGTATACAACACTGTCTTTAAAGTGCTCCATATTTATCTCATTATTTATACTGGTTCAGTCATCCATCATTAGATATCCTATTCATATGTATCAGTCTTCAAACGCAGTTGGGCTTTACAATAAAGTGTTCATAAGGACATAATAGTTGCCTTGTTTTATCCGTATAGCATCTGCCTGCTTTAGTGTTGCTTCCAAAAGGGGCTAGCGAAATGTCCTTTGGTAAATTCACAATCAAGGCACGATGGTTCTGACCCATTCCTTATTAGCTCACAGTGAGCCACGTACACTTTCATTTCTGGAGTTGTCTCACCTGCTGAAACATGTTTTTCCACCGCCTGAACTTGTGACATCTGTGTAAAGAAGGGAAGTACCAGTCCCACTGAGCACTGACTAAGTTAAAAGACACATCATTCTGTCAGGGACATCAGGGAACATAAACTTATTATATCCTATTATAAAGTATTAAACGGGGCGGAGCACTGTCGATGTTTTGAGGAAAATATGCCAAAGCCAAACACCAAACCCAGACTCAGCCTTTGGGCATATTCTTAATGAGCAACTGCTTTACATAGACTTTCAGTTGCAACTACAATTTATTTAATTACATGTCTGGCCAAATGCATGTAAACCCTGTGGGTTTCAGTTCATGAACAAGTTCATGAACTATATAGTTGAGGAAAGCGCTGTTTGTAATTTCATTAGAAGTTACAATTTAAGCACAATGAATATTATTTTAATATATTTTTTATTTATTAAATTTGTTTACTACCTATCAGCTAAAGATCACAGGGTGGTTCATAACAGAAAAATACAAAAATTGAACACAAAATACATAATAGAACAAAAACAAACCAATAACGCCCCCCTTCCATAAACACTGTTATTATTTATTAAATTTGAATATCCTTTCCTTGCATCTTCTGACCTAAGCAACCACTATCTTTCCCTCAACAACTGGTGGGTACTACTACTTTTATGGCTTTCAGTATAGAGGTGCAGGGGACGCAGGTGGCGCTGTGGGTTAAACCACAGAGCCTAGGGCTTGCCGATCAGAAGGTCCACGGTTCGAATCCCCGTGACGGGGTGAGCTCCTGTTGCTTGGTCCCTGCTCCTGCCAACCTAGCAGTTCGAAAGCACGTCAAAGTGCAAGTAGATAAATAGGTACCGCTGCAGCGGGAAGGTAAACGGCGTTTCCGTGCGCTGCTCTGGTTCGCCAGAAGCGACTTAGTCATGCTGGTCACATGACCTGGGAGCTGTACGCCGGCTCCCTCAGCCAATAATGCGAGATGAGCGCCGCAACCCCAGAGTCAGTGATGACTGGACCTAATGGTCAGGGGTCCCTTTACCTTTTATAGAGGTGCAGAGGTTTAATCATAATTGGCTCATTTAAATTACACTTGTGTTTAGATTTATTTTTCTTCTTAATTTATACTCTTTCCTTGAATACAAATATTATCAGGGCAGCTAACAAGTTTACAGTTCTTATGTTCTTATGGAAGCATAAGAACATCACAAAAGATTTATAGCTGAGAAAATAATATTTTTGCTTGCTATTGAAAGAACATAAGACGTTAGCCTACTGGGAAGATCATGCCAAAGATGGAATGTTAAAGCCCAGATGGCTGTCTCCCCAGCTGGCAAGCCCTATCATGGGGCATGTGAAGGCCGTCCCCCAAACCTGCTAGTGCACAGGCAGCTGTGGGTGTACATGTTCCTTTCTGTACCCAAGTCCCAAGCCATGTAGGACCTTGTGCCTGCAGATATTTCCATTCCATAAAAACGTTCACCTGACTTGTTTCATAAAGCATAGTATAATCTTACCTAAGCAGTAACCTTTTGTATAAGTTCAGTTTCTTGTCATCAGAGGCAGCTTTAAAATTGTCTATAGGTAATGATGATGAACCCATAATAGTGAAGCATTCAAGTTTGTGTATGGGACACTCCTTCATATATTGGTGGTTGAAGATGGAAATAGCCTCCTGCAGTTTCTTACATCATGACTCCTGTACTTGGAAACAGGATGCTGAATCATAGTCATAATATTGAAGGGAGTATATTTTTTTTGAATATTTAGTTTAGATATTTGTAATCTTCTCTTCATCCAAAGATCCCAGAGTGGCACACATTAAACAACAATTTTACAATAAAGAAAAATAAAACACGAATAAATTAACTTCATCATAAAATTCAGTTACGAACCCATATAAAAATTCATGGGCAGAAGAAAGCAAAATAAAAATATTGTCAGTTCAACATGCTCTTCATCCATCCCCAGGACCTGGAGAAAGAGGCGTGTCTTTGCCTGTCACCAGGATGAAAGCAATGTAGGGGCTTGACACATCACAGAATGGAGGCAGTTGCAAAGATGTGGGACCACCACAAAGAAAACCCTCTTCCAGACCATGCTGCTACAAACGTTTTCAACAAGGGGACCACCAGTAGGGCTTTTTGTGAAAATCTGAACGAATGGGCAGCCTAGTATAGGATGAGATGCACTTTCAGATATTTGGTACCCAAGTTGTTAGGATTAATGAGTTGCAAGGTTAACTGTTAGCCTTTAAATGAAGCATTTGAATGAAAAACAATTGACTAGAGGGAATCTTACTTAAAATGCTGAGTAAATCAATTCATATACCGGTATCTCCATTTGGGAGCTGCCTGTCTCTGTAAGAGGATGGGCTAATTTTTTGCAATCTCCCGTGAATAAAATGTGTGTGTGTGTGTGTGTGTGTGTGTGTGTGTGTGTGTGTGTTCAAACATAGTGCATGCCAAAGCAAAGTGTTCAAAACTAGGATACAAGGATACACATTGTAATGCTGGGAATTCAAAAGCAAACTGGGAATTGAGTGAAATAATTCTGTCCCAAACAGTAGTAAATGTACGGAAAAATTGGCCAATGAAGCAAGTAATCTAAGGCAGCTGGACACTTTTATCTCAGGGGAGAAGGGATTGAAGGATGAAGTGATAAACCAGGGATATAGCGATGACATATACTGGAAGGAAAAAGGCTTGTTGGGCCATGTGTGCTTTCCCAAGATCAGCAGGTTCTTACACCTCTCAATGTCATCAGGTGAATCATTGCCATATTTCTTCATAGCGTCAACATGTCTGAAGATTTTTTTATTTTTTTAAGCCTCGGGAACTGTATTTGCCTAGTTTATGTGAGTGAGAATGTGCTGGATGTACCAGGTTTGGATTATTTCAGTAGATTTAAATATAAGGTCTACCCCCCCCCGCCCAGTTTTCATATTATTCCTTTTTGCATTTGTTAGTGAAGATGAATTGAAATGCCATAGAAGCATCGCTTCTTTGTTGTCTTGTTTCTTAACCATAAAAGTTACAGGAGTATTGTTATATTTGTAGCCACAAACAATGTAGTTAGACATGTAGGTAGACATGTATAGGATTGCATGTTTCTATTACTGTGTTCAGAATTATACAACTAAAAGTTTGCCCACATCACTGTATGTCAACTACTACTGCATTACCGATATTTACTGATTTAAGATCACAACAAGATGCGAAGGCAGCCCAGGTCCTGCTGATAGCCTATGAAGTATGTTATATGAGTTGGGAGTGGGCGAGGATCAATTTAAGTGTAGGTGGACAACAGAGGAAGGCTGACTCCACCCCACAAATGGAGGAAGATTAAGCTCTTCCCACCCAGAGATGACAAAACCGAATTCTGCATTTGTGTCTACTGCCACCACATCTAATTTGGCCTTATATAAAAGAAACATGTACTTCCTTGAGGTTAGAACAGGAAGTGGAAATACAACATCACAGCTATTTTTGGAATTGGGTGCCATGAATGTTGAAGGGGGCAGATTTGTACAATGCCTATTGTGACTCTAAAATTACTGAGTTTGACATGTGCTTGTTACATCTAATCACCAGTTTTGTAAACAGTGACCCCTAGTTAAAGAAGTACTTTTCTAGAATTTTGGGTTCACTCTGACACTGTGCAAGCAATTTGGCAACATGGGTGTTTCAGAAGTAAACAGAGGAAAGTTAATGGATGCCAGCAAAAATGTAACCTAAGCTCTTATGTTTAACTGTACTGACCCATTTGTTTATGTCTTGTCATTTGACCATGTAAAGACATCTGAAATAAGTTTTTCCACAACACTACTATAGAATGCTTTTGAACTATTGTCATGTTTAGTTTCAATTACTAATTGTTTATAATGAAGTGCCAAAAACAAGTTATTCATACAGAAATTTCACAGTAACGTGAACATGTTTAAAGTCAGAACAACATACAGTATAGTAGTCATTTCCTTTCATTTTCTATTTGATTAATTTTATTATTATTTCATTTATATTCTACCCTTCATCTGAAGATCACAGGGTGGTTCAATCAAGTTACCTGCAGTCTACCACCAAACTTGAATGTCATTTTTTAATACAATCTTGGTTGTATTATTGTTTAAAGACACATATGCCTCATTACCGTTGCTTTCAATGAGGCTTGGAAATACATAACTGTGCAGGATTGCAGCTCTTATTAGAATAGGCTTTCCTTTCCTTTCCTCCTAATGTTCTGAATTTTCTAGATGAGCCCCTCCCAGTATCCAAGAGTAGAATAACAAATCAAACTTTGGGCACAGGTTGCTTTTTCAGTACATCAGTATGCAAGGTTTGTAATATAGTGCAAGTTTGCTCAGTTCCCTGCATTTCAATCCCTTGGCAGATTTAGCATTTATGTGAAACTCACTCTATAGAAATCTTGTTGCAATCAAGAACTGTGTATTATACTGGTATCGTGTGTTCTATTAAAACCATGTGTTGCCTATATTTTGCCCAATTTTCTTTCTATGCTAAATTTTATTTCAAAGGAAACCTTTGGCTTACCTAGGGCTGCCAGATGTCCCTTATTTTAAGGACATCTCTTATTTTGAAGCACTGTCCTTTATTCCAAAATATAGCACTTTGTAGACGATAATGGGTGCCTATTATTTTCAAAACTGCATAGCTTTCTAGCACTCCACAGAACAGACACTACAAATTCACAGTATCTTTCTCCCCCACCCCAGCCCCCTTTTAATTGTTGATTTGGCAACACAAGGCTCACCAGCCATTCATTTTCACATGAAAAATACTAAGCCCAATTAGATTTGTTTTATTAAAAAACCAGATGTGTCTGCTTTCTACCAACACTTTATGGGTAGAGAACACAGCTGAAACCCATAGTCTGCAAACCACTAATTCCAGAATACTTACTTGAAGTCAATGAAATTACTCCAAAGTTAACATTTTGCTTCAGGTTCAAGATGGACAAAACACAGTGTATCTTCACATCACATGTAATTAACTTTTGTAGCTTCCAACTACAGGGTGTAGTTATGATCGTTTAGTTCTAGAAGAGTGATACCGGTAGCAAATATAGTGTTATGAATTTGTGGGTGCCAGACTTTTAACTCCTGGACCCAGCAAATATTAAAATATAAGCCACGTTAAACTAGGCTGGCTTCCTGGTGAAGTAATCGCCTCGGGAGATAGGCCATTAAAAGAGGACAAAGGGAAGGGTGATGACCCATTAAGAAAGCCATTAAGAGGGCAAAAACTCTGTGCCAGACAAAAATGGGAGGGGCCCTTCCTCCAGCTCTGAGTCAGGTAGAAGACAAAAATACATTTTTGGGAGCAGATTAGAAAGTTTAGGATGGGGCTTTTGCAGTGATGTTACAGGATATAAAACACAGCAAGCTGGAGAGAAGGTTGGAGCCACGTTTTAGAGCATGTTGGATTTCTGTTCAAATCCAAGACTTCAGCTTTTAGAGAAGCCAGAGCCTCTTGGAGTGTAATGCTGGGAACCCCTCCATTGTAGGCTCAGATTGTATATATGTGTAAATAGACCATATATGTGTAAATAGACCATAGACACCCCCGTCTCCACTGTGTCTTATTTTCCAAAAAGAAACTCGGACCCTGGGTAAAGCGTGTCTGGAACCCCTGGAATCTTGCACCGCTCGAAGATTGGGATGACATGCAACAATAGGAAGTTCCAACAAGTGAAGTTTTATTAGCATAAAAATGAAACAGAGGGGGGGAAACATAATTATGTATTTATTTTATTTACATTTTGGGTTAAAATGGTATCCCCACTTTCCCACCAAATCAAGATTTTTAGTAATACCTGTTTAAGTCTTCTATACTTCCTCCACCCTTGCATGCTTATGGTTTGTAGATGTTGTATCTGTCCGTTGTGTAGATTCATCTCATATTTCCACTTGTCTTCATTTTATCAGCTGAAGGAGTTTCTTATTTCTGCTTTCAGAGAAGTAGACATGTCAATCCATTGCAGCAGGAACAACAAAGAATCTTGTGGCACCTTAAAAACATACTATCAATTGTAGCCTGAGCTTTCATAGACTAGAGCCTACTTCATCAGATGCATGAAGGGTTATCCTCCATCGAGGGGTATATAGAATAAGGTCTGGGACCTTCAAGCTTGGGCCCTGGATGCTGCCTCTCTGTGCATCATACCGTACATATATATCACTATGATACCACTTTAAAGAGTAATGGCTTCCCCCACAGAATTCTGGAAGCTATAGTTTGATAAGGGTGCTGAGGGTTATTAAGAGGGTCCCTATCCCCTTCCCAACAGAGCTACAGTCATTACAGCTCTTTCTGTGGAGTACTGGGAATTGTAGCTCTGTGTGGATAATGTAGGCCCTCCACATCCTGAAAATTGATTTGGGATGGGGGTGTCAGCTTTTCCTCTTTATTTTGAAGCAAAGGTTTTTAAATGTGCACTCTCTTCTCGGTCCAATATATATATCCCCTGATTTATACCTAGTAGTATCACTTGCATTTTATCTACAACTGGAATTAATGTATATTTTTAAATTGACATAGTCTTTATTTAAATGTGTCATGTTGCTTTCTGCCTGTTCTGAAGTTCTGGATAATACAAATGCAGTTGACACAGCCTTCCTCGGTTTCTGTTCTAGGATTAGGGCAGGGCTTCCCAATCTTTGTGGGCCCATGGGCCCATTTTTAGAAAATGTTGTCAGCGGCAGCACAGCATGGCTCCCATACAGGGCTTGGCCAGTTACAAAATGGCTGCTGTGGGAGGCATGGTCAGCCCCTGTCACAGATACTTGCAAGTAACTCCTACTCATTTACACTATGTGCACTTCTTTGGCACTGGCAGACATGGAGACAGGCAAGGAGGTGGCAAGCACCATCAAACACTCCCAGACAAAAGGGAGGAAATCAAGCAAACACAGACCTCCAGGCCTACTCTGTAATTGTTTGCCCCTACAACATGGAATAATAAATTGGTGGTGGGGATATCTTTTGAGCTGAAAGAGTCTGGTAAGACTGCAACCTCTGGCATAGATGGGCTGGCAGCAAGGGGGAATGGCTCCCCAAGCAAAGCCTCTTCTCCCTCTGCCTCTGAGCTAGGGGGGTAGATTTTGACCAGAGAACATGACAGGATCAGATACTGCAGACCTATGCTATATGTACATGCCTTCTGTGAAAGACTTCAGGGCAGAACATAATTGAGGCTGAAGCTTTCAAAGGCCCTACCTTATGGTATTCTTTTATAATAGAACTTCTTAGAACCCTAGACATTTAAACTAGAAAAGCATCTGGATTTTGCCACATCTCCAAGGATTTCGTCCATTGTAAGAAGTGGGAAATATTCCATGTTAATGTATAATGATTTAGGCTCAAGACACAACCCTCCTTTTTACTGCAGTAGCTAATGAATTAACGTAGGCAGTTGGTGGTTCTTATTCATCTCTACTCCAAATTGTCTATTGGAGTACAGTATAACAATTTAGTTTATCTTTCATCCTTTCAAAAGCAGCTTTCCTTGGAGCATGAAAATTGGCGGTATTAGGTTCAAATAGCTTTATTCTATATTCATTTGAAAACTTTCCAATACATTTTGTTCCCTGATATTGTTGATGTTAAGGAACTACATCTACTCTTTGAATTGTTAAGATTATTCAATTTTTTAAAATCAAATAAATACATTAGCATTTCTGGAACAATTACAAGCCGAAGTTCTGAAAGATTCCCCTTGAGTCTAATTTTGAATTCACATACTAGTTCATATGAGCTTCTCATTGAATGGGTTTAGCCTATCTGTAGATAAGGAAAAGAGGCTAGAAGAATTTCTTATACTCTAAATATGCAGGGTTTTTCATGTTAGCAAAAATGGATTTAAGTATGAATTTTCCTTGTTTCTTGGTATAAAGTTTTAAAGTTAGCACCGCTCCATTTCAATAGAAATAATGTAGTTCAATAGAAACAATGAAATAATACAAGAATAAAAACAGTAAAGTTTTCTTCACCTTCCTCACTGCTGTAGTTATAAACCACCTGTTTCTTGTGCTGCACATGATGCTCTTGGTTGCAAATTCTTGCAAACCTTTTGAGTCTTTTGCACTTGTTGCAGCAGCTTCCATCTAGTGCACATGGCATAGGATTGTTATTATTCTTCAATCCTTTTGCAACTATCTTATACTTGCAGCTCTGCTCACTTGAATCATTTGGAAGCTCTCTGCTCTAGGCTGTCTCTGTGTTGCTTTATTTGTTAATGAACTTGTAATCTTGTCTACTTCTACTGCATCTGCTTTCCCATCTTTTGCAGTCTGCTGTGTGTTACTGCAGAAACTTGGCAGAAGTTTAGATATTCTTGAGGGCCTTTTCAAAGGGGAATTCAGGATCTTCCAGTAGAGTTTCCCTGAGCATGTATCTGATATAAAGTACAATTTGGACTCTTATCACAGACTCTGTCAGCTCTCCATAATTGCAAGTCTGACTCAGCAAGTTGAGGTCAGTCACAAATGTATAAATAGTTTCTCTCTCTCTCTCTCTCTCTCTCTCTCTCTCTCTCTCTCTCCATATATATCTCTCTCACTACATTTTGGAATGCAGTACTCTTCTGCTGCTGCATCACTCCACTAAGACCTCTAGATCCTTTCTGCATGTACTATTGGCAATACAGGTGTCCCCCTCCCCTTATATTTGTGCAGCTAGTTCTTCCTGCCTAAGTGTAGAACCTTACATTTGTCCCTATTAAAATCCACTTTGTTAGTTTGGGCCCAGTTCTCCAATCTATTAAGATCATATTGCATCCTGATTCTGTCTTTAGCAACCTCCCAGTTTGATGTCATCTGCAAATTTGATAAGCACTCATTTATTGAACGAGTTATTGAACAACAATGGGCTCAGGACAAAATCCTGTGGCACCTCACTTGTCACTTTTTTCCTAGATGATGAGGAACCATTAAGTGATCACTCTTTGGGTTTGGTCAGTCAACCATCTACAAATCTACCTAACAGTTATTTCGTCCAGTCCACATTTCTCTGCAAGAGTATAATGGGGAACTTTGTCAAAGCCCTTAGTGAAATAAACATATGCTACATCCACAGCATTTCCCTGACCCCCCTCCCCCCAACAAAAAAGAGAGAAAAGTGATTCCTCTGTCATGACTTGTTTTTGAGAAACCCATGCTGGGTCTTAGTAATCACAGCATCCTTTTCTAAGTACTCACAGACCGACTTTAATTATCTGCTCTAGGACCTTTCTAGGTCCTGGTCGATAGTTACCTGGGTCTTCTTGTTCCCCATTTCTGAAGATGGGGACAACAGTTGCTCGTATCCAGTCTGCAGGGACCTCACCTATTCCCCAAGAATTCTCAAAGATTAAAGACAGAGGCTCTAAGATTACATCTGCAAACTCCTTAGTACCCCTTGGTGAGCAGCTCATCAGGCTCTGGAGATTTGAATTCATTTAAAGTAGCTAGATGTTCCCTTACTAGAAAATACACATAGATATGAAAAGTTTAGAGATAACTATATCATAGTCTGGATAGATAATTTCCTGGTTCACAATTAAATAAAAGTGTTAAGTGCCCCAGGGATGGAAATGAGAATTGCTTGTAGAAATCCAAGATTTAATGTAGCTGAAATTGAGCACCTATTTGTCCACCCTATCTCCCTCCCTGCCTGCCCCTCTCTCACAAACAGTATAATGAGAACTGAGCATGCTCAGTGGAAATGGAATGCTGCGTAATAAAAGAGAAAATTAGGGCTTTTCAGTATAAGTAAAGGCTTAGCACCAGTCAGAATACAACATCTGTACAATATTTATGTGCAGCAATAAGACATCAACAGTTGACCTGTTAATCCCAAAGAACCAAATCAGCCCTAACTTGAGGAATTAGCTGATGTCATGAGAGTTAATCTCTCCCCGAATTTGTTGAACTGGTACCCAAAATGATAGGTATAATCAACATTTCACATTTATGCGGCATAGAATTATAATAAAGTTGATATAAGTATATGATTAGTATTAGGGCAGAGTCAAAATGGTAAGACTTGTTTCATGAAATCTTTAACACACTCATCCATGTAAGCAATCTTTGGGGGGGCCATAAGAACAGGGGTGAAAATATTCACCTCCTTTAAACTGCAATGTGAAACGACCTCCCTGGCCAAGTGATATATAGTGCACACCACGATCTTCTGCCTCTTTTGGCAGGCACTTTGTCAAAAAATGGAAATAATCATGATTTCACTTTGAATGCCCTCTCCTCCTTTAGAGCCACTGCAGTTTTGGAAAATGTTGCCATAAGTTCCCCTGAAAAAGTACATTTCGCTGTGAAAACTCACAAAAATTCAGCACAGCCCTAATGTATTTCTTGTTGGCATCCATCTGTCTTGAGAGACAATGGAGGAGTGTGCCTTTGGGGGGCGAAGTCAAACTGTTGGAAGGTTGCAGAGCCCGCTGTATCTATGTTGTTGTTGTTCAGTCGTTCAGTCGTGTCCGACTCTTCGTGACCCCATGGACCAGAGCACACCAGGCACGCTGTATCTATTGAGACCAGTATAGGAGAGACATGTTTTGTTGCAGATAGGGCAGATGAATTTAGTCCTTAATGCAGTAGCTGAGCAGGAAAGCTTTAGGCCTGTTTTGGCTGGTACATGTTGCAGTTTTCTGTACCCTGGGCATCTAACAAATCTGTTTGGGGATCCTGTGCTTTACTAAAAAGCATGTGGAACAAAATGGCCAAAATTCATAGCCGGACAGTTGTTTGGACCATGTATTGAGACACGTGACATTAGTGCCGTGTTTGCTGCAAGTTTCATTTCCTGTTTCATTGTTTTATATTGTGATTATAGAAGAAAGCATTTTTCGGTATGACTCACATTCCTCTGTTGCTGACTTTTCATTCCAGCTCAGGCTTGCTGGTTTGTCCTAGCCCTTGTCAGAGGTCTGTCTTGTACTCAGGCATATGACTGAAAAGGCAGGCAAGGATTTTTTTTTTCACCTTGCAAAGTAAACATTGGTGAGATATTAAATTAGCCATGTACTTCCAGACATATCTTATCTTCTAGAGTCATTGCTGTAAACTGAGGTTTCAGTTTGTATGTTGACCTCTTGAATAGCAAACTTCCTTGAAACACAAAGATAAGGGGGGTGGGGGGAATAAAAAAAATGAACAGCAATGATTAAGGGAGTGGGTGGTAGAGTGGATTAGCACACTAGTCTTTTTGCCTCTTAAGAACTGTATTTAAATGTGGCTCAGAGTTGACAAGTGGGGGAAGAAATCAACTTAACGATCTTATGATCTAAAAAGAAGCATTGACCCTTACTTTCTATCTAAGAGTGGAGATGCCTGTTGAAAGATTCCATTTTTATTCTCCAAAGCAATTAACTACAGCATGCTGTAGATAGCACACTTGGATTCTGATAACTGCAGCAAGTAACTAGGATTTTACATATATGACTATGGAAGGATAAAGCCTTTAGTTTCCCCCTCAAATATCTTTAAAATAATTGGAATATAGAAAGTAATTTATATTGCATCAAAATCCAGCTGTTTTATTTTTTAATCTCAGCATGTTGTAAATAATTGGAAGGCATGATTGTTGGTAAATGTTAGTCAAATATTTGCAACAGAAAACTTCAATCTTTTACTTAGAAAAGCTTTGTAAGATGTTCTGCACTTTGAAAATGCATTATTGTTATCATTTTTATATCTTAGCATATATTATTTCTGTATAAATTATAAGGTTTGGTTCACATTCCTTCATCACCAGTCCATTGCTGGAATATTTCTTGCCTTATACAGGGTGAGTCCTTTAAAAGAGGCCCCGTAGATACGCGTGTTCCACGGGGCCTCTTTTAAAAGACTCACCCTGTAGAATGTTGCTAAAATGCTTAGATTTAAACAAGTAAGTAATTGGTTCAAACCTCACTTCTGTCATGACTTAAGTAGGTAACTTTGGGCAAGCCCCACATTTTCAGCCCTTAGCACCCCACCACGTTAACAAAATATGGAGAAATTATAATGACCTGCATCATAGGTAAGAATTCCAAACAAGATAATGCATTGCAAAGCAATTTGAACACTCTGCTGCTAAACTGATTTATCCCAAGGGCTGCTTTTGCTGTTGGCCAACCCTTTGAGGGCTGCATGCAGGTGGTGGGTGTAGCTAAAAGCAAAAATGGCCACGGCCAAAGTTTGCATGTGTACACATATACATGCATTGTCAAGTATACATTCATAGGCACATGGACATATTCAGGCAGGCAGGCAGACACACACACACTCAAACAGGAGGGCGCACTTACATTCAGCTAGGGAAGCAGGCACACATACAGTGCCTAACCCATGCCCCCATGCCCGCCTCCCCTTGCCACTGCTGCTACTCCATGGTGATCAGCCAAGATATGGGGAGGAGGATTTTTCCTTCCCATCACAATACAGATACAGCACTTTCCTTGTTCTTTAGAGAGCAGAGAGTGTGGGAGGAAATCGTAAGCATTGTATAATAATTTTTGCAGGGCAGCCTCCTCCCACACAAAGCTGCCTGTCAGCTGCATTCATTTTCAGAGGGCTTTCTCTCCATTCCACCACTAGGAGAGTAACATTTGGCTAGGATATATATGACATGACTTTCTTGGTTGCAGCATCCTAACTGCAGAATTCCCTCCAAAGAGTGGATCAGTTGGCACCCTAAAGTGATGATCTTTAGGCAGGCAGTTAAGATTTCCATATTCCACCAGGCTTTTGATTTATTTTAATTCCTACTTATTTGATGGTTTTCTTTGTCTTGTTTTAATGCTTATAACTTCATTTTAATGGAAGCTTAAAGTTGTAAATTGCCTGCAGGGCCCTTTTGAGGACTAAAAGGAAATATGTAAATTATTTTATGCATACGTAGTAATAGTAGAATAAACAGAACTACAGAGTGCATGCTTACTTATAGAGGAGACAGATGCATATGTGTTGCCTCGGAGCAGCATGGATCATTTTATATTAGTAGCTCAGCTGAAAAATTTTAATTTAAATCTGCACTTTTCAATAGTTTGATTCAAAGTCTGCTAGTGTACAGCACTGTACACTTATTTAAAAAGTAGCTACTTTTGCTCAGAAGCCCCTGGGTGGATTGGGGTCACTTGTGTATTTGCAAAAGGAAATAAATGTAAGAATCCCCTAAAGTTAACATTGGTAATATTATCATGCTGATATTAAGATGCTAATATTAACATGCTAATATTAACATTTTGATGGGAAAGAAAACAACATATAAAATACCCCTATGGTCTAAGTAATAAAGGTTAATCCCCAATAGCTGTACAGGTAATTTTATGTGCTAAAGTTGCTAAAGCAGCACTGGTAAACCAGGAACATTCAATGTGTAAAATAATTAATACTAGAATGTGGTAAGTGACTCATTAAATTCCTTTGTTAGGTTATGTAACCCTATCATTACAAAGGATATGAACCACGTGCCTTAGTATGCATGTATTCTAAGATGTGCTCCCTGTTGCACTCATTCACATTATTGGCTTCTGACATTAAATAAGATCTGGGCATGATTTATGGAATAGTCTTTTGACAAGAGCTGGAATCTGAGCTGGTGCAGCTTTTACTGGTGTTCAGGACTGTATTCATTATCTCCTGGTGTAATGCAAGTATTACATTTAGTCAACTGAATTATGTGGAGTTCTGTGAGATTCTGTCTCACTCCCTGTAGTCATTGTTCCACTCATAATAAAATTATCCTATCAATTTGCCACAAGAGGAATACAGGACTTCACTAAATTATAGCCATGTGTGCTTTTTGCTATACATGAAGTGATACCAACTTAACAGAAATAATAATAAAGCCCTACTCTCTGTTTTTAAATTATCTTTAGAGAAAAGTGAAATTAGAAAATGGAAGGTATTTCCGAATTTTATGCATTGAAAAGGCTGCTTTTCTAATTAAAAGAAATTGTATTTTTATCTTGCAAGAAAAAATTAAAAGAATGGGGAAGGCACTAAATAATATGTCAAAATGACATCTGGCCTCCCCTATGACTGATTAGTTTGAGAGATTCACTATTTGAGGTGGAAGCTCCGTTTTGTTTCTTCTCCCATCCACCCCCACCTTTGCGTCCTTCATTCTTGCCTGGAAATGGTGATATTATACGCAGACAACAAAATGCCCCATTCTGACAGCTAAAAGCTGAAGCTGAGCCATCTATGTGGCTTAGCGGCACTCTTGAGTACTGCCACACACAAGACCTGGTCTTGGGAGTGGCCTCAGGGCACTCGTTTTATAAGCCTTTGATGCTCCAATGTGTCACAAAGGTGATGTGCTTTGACTCCAGGCAGCTGTGATGACTGATGGCTCATCATTCTCTAAGCGCCTCCTGATGGCTGAATTATGAAGCAGGGGTCTTCAGGGAACATCTGGAAGAGTAATATGTAGACATGAGGCTACGCACTAAAGAGAAGGCATAGGGACACAATCCAGTGAAAGACAGACATGCCTAAATATAATTGAAAACAATATGACCTACACACAGTATATATACTATTTAAGCCCCATTGATTTCAGTGAGACTTACATATGCTTACCTTTCTCTGGATTATTTCTACTGAGTCAGAAAGAGGGGATGTGATCACAGTACAATAATATTCAGTTTTTTATATTCTATTAGGTGCTGGAACAGTTAAGCAAACTATTAAATCATCATACTCCCAGTGTAAATGGGACTATTAGGGAACAGGGTGTAATTTAATAATCTTATATAATAACTAGTTGAAGTTAGCCCGTTCAATAACGGGCGCTAGAGGAGGAGGAGGCAGGAGGAGGCAGAACAGCGGCCGCTGGGGGGTGGAGAGGGGCTCCCTCCCCCTTCTTCGTTTTCCCCGGGGGCGGCTGTAGCGGCAGCGGTAGCGGCGGCGAGGATGCGGCGGCCCTCTGCGTCCGTGCGAGGCGGCGGCGTTGGCGCAACTGACAACGCGCGTGCGCCGCCACTGCCTCGCGGACACGCCCCCTCTCCGCCCGCTCCAATCCCTGTGTCCGTGTGGGACACGGACATGCGCAGTAGCGCAATTCCGTGACACGCGGACTGGACGCAGGGACACAGCAACTTTATTATATAGGATGTCACACACATCTGTGAGTCTGTCTGACCATTAATCTCCTCCTCCTGAACTGTTTTGCCATTGCTGGCAGTACAAATATCATCTGAAAACTGAGAGGGAGTAGAAGGTCATAGAATATACTTTGTAGGGAAACCTACAATCTTTCACCAGATTGAGAGCCCTTTCACCCTAGGAAAAGAGATTGTGAAGAGCTGCAAAAGACCTCTCCAAACTGAGTGAATGGGCTGTAAAATGGCAAATGCAATTCACTGTAAACAAGTGTAACGTGTAAATGTTTGTTTGGACACAAAATTTTAATTTCACATAAATGCTCATTCAGTAAGAACTGCAGTACAGACAAGGAACAAGACCTTGTGGTTGTAGTGGCTAGCCTGTTGAAGATGTGGACTCAGGTTGCAGCGGCTGTAAAAAAGGCAAATTCTGTGCAGGGAACATTAGGAAAGGAATGGAAAATAAAACTGTCAATATCAGTGTCATTACACAAATCTACAGTGCAGCTGCATTTGGAATACACAGTTCTGGTCATCTCACCTCAAAAAGGATATTGTTGAGTTGGAAAATGTTCAGAAAAGGGCAACCAAAACTGTCAAGGGGATGGAGCATTTTAATTCCCTGCGTAGGAAGTTTGCATCATTTGGGACTTCTTAGTTTAGAGAAAAGGCAAGTTATAGAAGTTTATAAAATTGTAAGTGGGTAGGGAAAAGCGTTCCCCCTCTCTCATAACACTAGAACTCACGTACATCCAATTAAGCTGAATGTTGAAAGATTCAGAACAGATAAAAGAATGTACTTCTACATGCAACACATAAACTATAGAACTTATTCCCACAGGAAATAGTGATGGGCAACAACCTAAATGGCTTTAAAATAAGATTAGACAAATTCATAGAGGAGAGGGCTATTGATAGCAAGCAGCCATGATAGCTATGTTCTGCTTCCACAGTTGGAGACAGCAACATTTCTAAATACCAGTTGCTGGAAACCACAGGAGGGAAAGTGCTCTTGTGCTCAAATCCTGCTTGCAGGTGCCCCACAGGCATCTGGTTAGCCACTGTGAGAACAGGGATGCACCACCCCTGTAGATGGACCATTGGCCTGATCCAGCAGGGTCTTTTATGCTCTTAACTACATGTGAAACTGACATCAGCTGCCAGAATGCCAGTCCTTATGTTTACTTCAGATCTACTTGTATACCTAGCAACCAATACAACTCACAAAGACTGTCATGCTTTAGAGGTCCCAAGTAAAGTACCGGTAAAGCCATGACAAAATGTGGACACACAGAGCTGAGGAACAACAAGAGCAGATGCTGTCTAGAAACACAACTGAATGACCATGCAAGACATGGTAAAGTAGGAACAGAGACAGGGATGAAACAGGGACCAAGAGAAGAAAGGTTATGTCAGCTGAAAAAGGGAGATGAGGTTGGCACTTGCACACTCATTCAGCTACAGCCTGTTTCCACAGCCACATTCTCATCCTACCTTCTTTTTTTTGTTACCTTGCTAGTAATATTTAGCATTTATATAGAAGGGCTAGTACTATATTGATACCCATTATATTCCTGGCAGGTCATACAAAAAAAAGTAATCAGATCTGTATTGGCCCCAGATATATAGTTCGCATAAGTGACTTCTGTTGTGAAATCAGGGAGGAAGAGGTTACTATGTCCTTTAAGGAACTCTTCCCTTGTGTTTGTTTCCCATGCTCCTGAGTTAGACCCAGTTCATATATAAACCTAAGTTAGCCATGACTAAGTGTAAATGTACACAGTGTAAGATTCACAGAACAAAATCACAGCCACTTCACTCCACTCCCTGATCTTGCTGCTGTCCGGAGCTAAGCCATGGTTTGATTTAGCGTTACATATCAATGCACACATGGTTTCTTTGTAGTGAACAGTCTTTGATTACCGCTCATACCGGTAGTTTGTTTAGACCAAGACAAACCATGGAATGCTAAGCCAAATCATGCCAGAGTCTGGGGCAGCAGCAGAACCGGGGAAGGAGTGAAGGGGTGGCAATTTTCAGTTTGAGTACCAGTACTCTTGCTTGTTCACACTAAGCCATTATTTGGCTTAGCATATCATAGCTATCATTAGCAGTGTAAATCAGGCCTTGATGTTAATGTGCAGCACAATAGTTCAGGATGTTGTACTGTTGACTAGCTCCCTTCAGCAGTTAGATTTATAAAGGGTAAGTAAAAAAAATCATATAACCTTTTTTTATTTACGTCCACTTTTGGTTAAAAAGTTTGGTTAGATTTTAAATTGTTATTACTCTTTATGTTAAACTGTTTTAGAAGTTAGACACTGCTGTTATTTTTAAATGTTTTTTTATGGTTGTATCCCACCTTGGAAAACTTAATGGTTTGAACAGCAGCTTAGAAATCCTTGAAACAATTAATTAACTAACTAACTAACAACTTTTACTGTTGTCAGATTCTAATTGTGATACTCCTTGTCAAAGGATTGTTTGTGCATAAAAGTTAGTGTATAAAAACCATGAAGGAAATATTATGGAAAGCAAGTCTTTGTTCTTTGTATTCATAGCTTCCTATTTGTCCCAGGAAAACAAAGTCTGCTGTGTGTCATTGAATAATAGTTTTTACAAAATTATTAAGAATTAAATACTGTAGAGCCCCTATATTTTGGAACTCAGCTAAACTTCCTGATTATCTGGAATTTCTAACACAACACTTTGCCTATGCAGAAGAATGCTAATGCAAAATGGAATGTTGGTCCTAGAGCATTCATGGAGATTTTCTTACTCTTCTTCTGAGGGAATATACAAGGGGTGTGAGAGGGGTGGTGGTGGACGGGATAGATAAAGCCATCTATACGAAACATTTGGAACACCTTTCTACATTCTGAATAATTTTGCCTGACATAGGTACCATTGGTACATCATTTTATTTTTAAAAAATTGTTAAGATCATAACACAATATAATTTTTAGCCCACATATGTTCCCATTGTTCCATCTATATATTATAACCATTTTTGCCCATTTAATCATGCATTCTTTAACTTGTTCTTCTTGCATTTCAAATTTCAACAAAAGTTTATACATTTTCACAATAACATGTTCATCATCCGTACACAATTATATTTCAAGATCTCTCTTTTTTGTTCTCTATCAAAAGTCTTTTTAGTCAACTTAAATCTCTCTGCTAGTTGTAAATGGGAAAACCACTGGAAAGTATTACCTTCCACTGTTAGGAAAACATTGGTTCTGAGGAGAGAAGAAGTATCACATAGGTGTTCTGGATGAGTGTTCTAGGCATAGCAGGCAGCAAGGGAGAAGGGGAAGAGTTCTTTAAGGGGCCAGATGAGGGTGATTGAGCTGGATAAGTAAATGGCACAGGCAGGAATTTATTGGGACATGAGACTGAAGAAAGCAAACTCAAGAAGGGCTTTAAAGTTAAGGGCAATGGGTTTATGCTGCTTGTGGGAGTATGTCAGAATCCACTGAGGGGAGTGCATCTTGTCTAAATAGCAAAAGAGATGCATATTTGTGGCAACAATATTGATAGAGGTCAGAGGGCTGGTGAGCCTTGCCTTTTTCTTCCTGCAAATAGATTTTGAAGAGCACTATCAGAATGCAAAAGGTATCTGTGGAGCATAAATTTAGGACTGCACCCTTAAAGCTATGAGCATGGGTCCATTCATGCATTGGAGTTTCCATTGCTTCTTGCAGCAGCCATTTGTGTTTGCTGAAAAGCCGCTCTTCAGGGTTTTGGGACACTCCAGAATATCATGTGATGCAGCATGAGGGATGGGATGATTTGAAAATCAGACCTTTGTGCATGTGGAAGTGTTTTTTTTTGGAATCAAACCATTGTCAGAAAAGTGGTCCACCATATTCCAGTGTACTGTCACACAAACTGTACTTTGCATGCTTTCAATTATCCCACTGGTTTAAAACCTCCAATACATCCACCTGATATACATATATGGATGTGTTTGTAGAGTCCCCACTTGATCTTGCCATTATGTGAGTAGCTGCTGGAAGCTTCAGTGCTGTTTGCCTATGAACTTTCTGCACTGTAACAAGAGATCTCCACCCCTCCAAATAAGGTAATGATGTAAATGTCATGATGCAAATTAATACTATATAATGCTAGTGTATACATTTTTGCAGATGTTGCTAGATAATGATGTACACAATTTTGGGGGAGGGTATAGCAAATTATAGTATCAATGTGCATTATTTGACTTATTTACACCATTTTGGCAAATAATTTTACATTTTTCTGACTGAGAAACCTTTGTACACCAGTGGTAACCTAGTTCTTCACTATTGTTATTTGACATAAGGTTGGTAGTGAATAAAAAACTATCAACCAAGGTTTAATTCAGGATGCAGCCTTGTGTATAATAAAGACCTAACTTGTCAAAATAATATGCCTGGTACTTTATTAAGCATTAGCGGAAGCTTAAGGATTAGTAATGAGAAAGGTAGTATGCTGGCGTTCCATAATGAACCCTAGATTTTGGGAGATAGATTAAGGAACCTGTTGGTACACTGGCCAGCATAATGCTCAGCTGATTCCCTGGCCATGTTGCTACTGCTGTATGGGAGCCTGATCCAGTCTCACTGACAGATGAAGCAGAGAAGAGGCAATTTCTCAGCATGTATACCAAGAGCAATGTTTCGGTGTCATGCAATTTGGTTACCATCATGATTACTCCAAGGAACTCGGGGTAAAAAGCATAGTGGGTGAGACATATACACTTATTCTTATTCCTATATACTGTATACAGTACACGGTCAATATATTACCTTCAAAAGTCATGGCTGCTCTCCTCTGTCCTTATCTAACTGGAAAACAATTAAAGGTGGTCTGTTACTATGTGCCATGGAACTGGTAACCTCCTACTCAACTTGATGGCCTGTTTTAACCATCTTGTACTTAACTGTGTTGATGGCTTGTTATATTTAACTGTTTTTATGACAATTGACTGCTGCTCCCAGACATTCTCTCCTACTGATTTACAGCTGACCTGAAACTGAGGTTGTGGGAGACCAGGCGACTAAAACAGACATGGAACTCAACCTACACAGAAGCTAATTCATTGCAGCACAGCTTTTGCAGTTAATTGAAAGTGTGCCTTGGTTGTAGAGTGAGAGAAAACTATTTCCTATCTGTTGTATATTCCGAATGCTGCCCTTCATAGCTGCTTTCAGTTGGTGAATGACATCATATATTAACCACTGTGACAAAATAGGCCTGCTTCGCCGGCAAAATCATTTTTGTTACCGTATTTACTCGAATCTAATGCTCACCCTTTTTGGCCAAATCACGTTGCGAAAATTAAGGTACACATTAGATTTGATGGCACATTTACATTCGCCAGCAAATACTTTTTTTGGTTTCAAGGTTCTGAAAATTGAGGTGCACGCTAGATTCGATGGTGCATTAGACTTGAGTAAATTCAGTACATTTGAACTGAAAGCTGCTATTTTAAATGTTGATTTGGGATTTGGGATATGGAGGATCACTCTTGTCCTATTTGCTTGGATCAGTTCCAGTTGATATTACTCACCAGCATAGAAGTGTTAAGAGTAATGTAAGGATGCATGCCCACTTTTGTTGGCAGAAAGGGATTCTTTGCTGGCTGGTGTTTTCCAATTCCCAAGAGACTTGTTTGGCAAAGACTTTCCATTCCTGGGAGCTCTTACTGAATACTCGATGTGCAAGTGCATATTGATACACTCACTGTTCTGGTCCCTTTTCACTGTTTCACTGAGCATGGTGGCTTCTTTGATTAACATTGAATAAAGAGTGAAAGGGAAACTTGTGTCCTTTTGGTTTGGATATTATGTGGCTTTTGATATCCTGTTGCTGGTCACAAAGTGTTGGTATTCTGAATATATTATTTCATGTATTTGGCTTCTTCTTTGTGAGGTGGGGCTTTTCGTTGGGATCTTCCTTCTGAGTTCCTCTGAGGTTTCATCTTACCTGCTTTCTGATTAAAATGTATTTGGAGGTGGGTTAGCTCATCTGTAATTTGGTATCAAGGATGTCATTGCTGTCTGGTTGTGATGAGAGGAAGAATGTGGTAAAAAAAGTGATTGCACAAAAAACTGAGTAATAGCTGCCGTTACTAGTAAACTGTAGTGTTGGGGTACTAGTTTTCAAGCTTAGGTCCTGATAGGCACTCTGGAAGTCTGCTTCGAGTTGACTAGAAGCACTTTTATCAATCCCATCTAATGCAAGGCTGTAATGGTATCTTTGAAGATACTTCATGCCAAAGTTTTGTAATAAACGGTGCATGGAATCGCCCCTGATAACTGTTCTGGAACTGCCTGAGTTGCAGAACACAGAATCCCATCTTTTGATGTGCTGTAACAGCTTTTTGAGAACGCACATACCAATACTTCAGCACCTTCTTACTATAGCCTTCTGTCTACAATATAAGGTTGTGTTTTGATTTTCAAAGCCCTAGGTGTCTTGAATCCTGCATAACTAGTAGACTGCCTACTTCTACAAATCCTCCCAATATCTGATCCAAGAGTGCTAATTTCATACATCAAGGCACCTGGAGCAGTTTCATAGTGGCTGAGAAAGCTCAGCTTTGAAATTTCCTTTCTCTGTAAGCGTGCCAATGTTCAAGCCACAGTATCTTTGGGAAGATCTTTGTACTGGGGCTAGTTTGAGCTAAGACAAAAGGTATGGGATTAGCATAAATTTGTTTTGGTATGATTTTAATCTATGTTATATATGTTGGAGGGATTTGAATGTGTTGTTTCCTGTTAAAAGCCTTGGGAATGGGGCGTGAAGTAATCTCCTTTGCTCATACAAACAGTTAATATGAGGGCTTCATGAATATGACAGAGATTTATAAACTGTCAGAAATCCCACCCCCTGCTCCCCCCCCACACACATATGAATGAGTTTCCTTTCTCATATATTGAAGTATTGAAGCTAGGGGTGTGAGTGGAGAGAAAGAAATATTTTTGAAATATTTTGGCCAGCTGGAATATTTTAATTAATTTACTTAAGTGACCCTCCTACCTAGTGAGGGTGTCATAGAGTAGCAGATAATGTCTGAAATATTCGTAAAACATTTTCATTTAATATGAACCACTTCATACATCACAGGGCAATTGACCCCCCCCCCCCACAGTTGTTGAGAAATATGTGAAGTATCATCTCCTTCCGCGCCCTTTCATTAAAGAAAATAAATAAATTGCATATAAAGCTATTAGGTACCCAATAGCCTGAGCTAATTGGGGTGCATTTTATCCCCAGCAACTTCTACAAACACAGTAGGGAAAATCTTAGCATTTAGTATCACAAATTCATTTTTTACGTTATTATATTACTTCAGGAGCGCTGCAGTGAATTATTTTCTTTCTTCTTTCTTTCTAGGAAACCCAGTACATTTCTTTCATTTCTTTGTTTGCACACACACACACTAAAAAAAACCACACCTCACAAAATGGCTTACAATAAAACAAATTAAAATATGCAGGAAATGTATATGAGAGGCTTCTTCTATTATATAGGTTGCATTTCGTCGCAGTCCACTTCCACCATATTAATAATCACTTTTGTTTGCGCTGGATACGCTGCAAGGAGTGAGGATCCTTATATCTCGCATGGTGGTCATGTTCTGAAGTGGCAAGATTTTGGGCTCGGGTATTCAGCATTCTTTCAGATATACCGCAATATTTAATTCAACCAGATCCTTTGCTGTTTTAATTGTCAATATTTAAAGATCCTCAGGATCAGTTTCTCCACAAAGAAGTAACGTTATTTTTTAACAGTTGCCAGGATGGTGATAGATAAATATTGGAAAACCCTAAATGGATGTATGATTCAGGGGCAATTTGCAAGAATCTGGCAAATAGCCTTGGCAGAAAAAGTAGCACACCAGTGTAAGCTGGCTAGGGGTATTATTAATCACAAATAGTTTCTTGAAACTTGGTTACCATTATTTGCATATATCAGTAAAGAGGTATCCCAAGCTGGTTCCTCATATCAGAGTTGGAAGGGACCTCAAAGCTCATCTAGTCCATATTTGCAAGAAAGCCACGTGTTTTTGGAGTGATATGCTACCTGTTACGATGCAATTATACTGCTTATGCCTCACAGACAATATATTTCCTTTGATGTAGACTTGAGGAATACAAATCGAACTCCTCAGTATTTGTTTAATATTTATTGTTTATTTAGTAATGAACATTTTTCAGACACTCAGCTGGACATTTTAATAACAAAAAATAATGGAAATAATAAAACCTTGAAAATTAAAACAAATATGAGCTTACTGATTCAACATCTGAACAATCTCAAGAACCTATTTGATACTAATAAATAGTCTTCAGAATGCAAATACTGAAATCTCTCTTTTGTCACGTTTGATTGCACCTTCAAGCATCATTAAGTGTATTAGCCCTGATCTAGCCGAGCATGTGTGCAGCAGCAAGGGTTTTGTAGGCATAGCCCAGTAAAAGAATCTGGAATACCAACAGCAAGTTGTATGGCAGGGAAGAAAGAGCTGGGAGGACCGAATCCAGCCTCCATGCCCTCTTTGAACAGCTGATCAGTGGGATTCTACCATCATTTTCTAGGCTAAGTGTGCACAGCTCCAGCTACTAGACTGGCTGCTAGGTTGGACTAGATAATCAAGTGTTCAGAGTCCATTAGCCTGCATGATCCATCATCTGCATAGGAGTATATGTGCAGAACCTTACTTTCATACACATAGCTCCCAGCTGGACTGAGCCAATAATGTTTCATTTTGTAAAAAAAACATGTAACATCTAGGGTTTGGCAGTAATGTTATTGAAATCAGAAGGCATTTGCATTTTGTGTGTGCCTTTTAATATCTTACACAATCTCACAGACTTTAAGTATATATATACCCTATATACTCGAGTATAAGCCTAGTTTTTCAGCACATTTTTTGTGCTGAAAAAGCCGCCCTCGGCTTATACTCGAGTGAGGCAGGCAGTGGCTCCTATGAAGCTTTCCCAGGTTTTTTGTGGTAAAATTGGGTGCCTCGGCTTATATTTGGGTCGGCTTATACTCGAGTATATACGGTATGTATGATTGGAGGGGAAATACGTACAGTTGCACAAATCATTTGGCCAGGGATTCTCTTCCTGAACCAGGAGTCAGTTGTGACCTGAAGGGCTTTTTTGTACCTTTGTGACACCTAAGCCATTACCAACATCCTTCATTCTCCTCCTTATTCCTGCTTAGCATCAGCAAGTAGCTGAGCAGCTTAGTGTTCTCTGCCAATGAATGCTAGTTACATGGCAGATTGTGTAAGTCTGTATGTGAGAGAGAATGAAAAGGAGCAGACAGGCAGTAAGGGATGGAGAATACACAGGCAAGGAAACACCAGGGGTATATATGGTTAGGTGTAGTACATATGAGTGTTAAGGAACAGCAGCATAGCAGTAAGTGTCTTTTGGGGTGAGAAATGCAGAAGTAATAGGGAATTTGGGAAGGGACATGAAGATTTTACAAATATATGCAAAAGCAAGAGTGTGGATATGAAATGGATTTTCACCCCAAGTTGTTATGTGTTAAGCTCTGCATTAAAATAAAAATATTGGTAGTTGTACCAAAGCGCTCAGCCCACAGGCACAATATGAGTTAAACTGAGATTTCTTTTTGGAGAAGGATTAAGGAGTCATGACTGAGTTTAAGACCAGTATCTGTAGGGTTGCACTGGTAAAGGTATCATTTAAGCATTTATACAAATGCAGTATTGAAACTGCTGAAGACAGTCTCAGCAAAAACACAAAGGTAACTAAATAGACAAAAAGCTCCACTGAAAAATGTTGGGATATGTTTAAGTAGTAGAGCTCTTTATTCCTTTGCACAGAAACCATTAATTTCTAAGCAGAGGCTTCAAATCTATACAATACTATACACAAGTTAAACATTTAAGTGAACACAGCTAAGGGCACTGATTTGTGTTCTTACAAAACACAAGCATTATGCTCTAGCAAGAGAAGTCTTCTTGCAGAAACCAGTGTTTGTGCATGGATGTCTTCCTTTCTAAGCTGGCCCCCATGTACACAAAAGAACAGTGTGCAGAAAAGTCTTCAAAACTTTGGGCTGCACCTGAAAGGTCCCTTCGTGGATTTGGGTTGTATATACAACACTCAGACAAATCATAATGCTATCAGCAGGTTTACTGAGTGTGAGTAGAATAAAAGATTCCAAGACTCCTTTGAGCCCCTTTCAATTTCACCAAATGATCCAACATTTCCCAAGCTGACAATGAGGAGAACCTTACTCTCTAAAGAAAGAAAAAAGTAGTATTTATCAATACTATTATTTATTGACATAAGAATTTCTACCATGCCCTACTACACATACAGATCACTCAATGTGGCTTACAACATTTTAAATCACAATGGCATATTCAACCACAATAAGAGCATGAGAAGATTCCAAAAGCCTATCTAGCCATGCATTCTTTTCTCACAATGGCCAGCGAGATCCCCATTGGAAGCCCACAAGCAAGAAATGAGTGCGGTAGCAGCCTCCAGCTTGTGTTTCCCAGCAACTGCTATTTATTATTTAGCAACTGCCACTGATACTGGGGGTAAAATACAGCCATCATGACTCATAGCCATTCATAGTTTTATCTGCCATGAATTTGTCTGATTCGATTTTAGAGCTGTCCAAGTTGGCACCGCCTCTTGTGGTAGTGAATCTCATAGTAACTAAGCACTGTGTGAAGGCAGTACTTCCGTTTGTCTATCCTAAATCTCACACTATTCAGGTTCTAATATTATGAGAGGTGGAGAACAAAGTTATCCAAACTTCATGGATGAAGATATTCCATAGTTGGTTGTGGCCACTGAGAAAGCCCAGTTTCTTGTTGCGGCCAATCATGCTTCCATCACAGGTCTCTACATCATATCTTAGGCAGCAGGCAGATTAGTACAAGAAGTCCTTTAGATTATATGGACTCAAGGCATTGAAAGCTTTACAGGTAATTACCCACACTCTGAATTGTGCCTACAAACAGTGCAACTGTTGCAACTTAGGCAATCCATGCACCCACAATCTAGATCAATCGAAGTTTCCAAAAATTCCTCAAAGGCATCCCAGTAGTAGTTCTTGCAATAATCCACTTCGATAAAATTTAAATACGTGTTACCATAACAAGATTTGATACCCTTAGGATTGGATGCAGTTGGCAGACCACTGCCAACTATACATCCAGGTGCAAAGCAGAGTTCAGAAGCCTCCCTGAAACTGTGAAACTGTTTTCCAATGGGAGTACTACCCCCACTCAAAACAGGCTGAATCCCCTTTCCAGGGTCAATTTACCTTCTGTCCAGGAGCACCTTTGTCTTGTCTGGATTAAATTCCAATTTATTAGCCTTCATCCATTAGTTTTGAATAACAAGTAATTCAGACCATTAATTACATAGAGAGTCTAATACCTACTATTTCCTACTTTCTCGCTTCGTGTTTGCTTCTCTATTCTGAACAGCTACTGCTTAGAGACCTTAAAGAATTCCTTTTTTGAAAAGAAAGTTTTCTTTGTACAGAGTTATGCTAATTAGTACCTTGTTTGTGGTTTCACGAGATTTATGAGAAGCTGCTCTCAGCCCTGCATAGAAAATTTCAGGCTATCTTCATATCTGTCTATTAATTTGTTTATCATTCTATCTGCCTACCTATCTGCTGAAATTTAAAACAGGGTAATAACTTTGAGCCCAGTGACACTAATGCAGCATTAGATTAAAAGAATGTTACTTTATATAGGCGTAAAAGTAATTTAGAGGCACTTAGAGGAAGCTATATACTTAACATGATTCTTGGCCAGTAAAGACAGGTTGATCCCACTCATTTTGGGATTGCTAATTTGCAGTTAATTAGGAAGATTGATTCTGTTCTGTGATGCATAGTTTCAACCCCAAATGCATTTTTTCTTGTTTCTGTGACACAGGGCTAGTTATCAACATCATGATACAAATATTACTGAATGACACAGATTCTCATAAAATGGCAGTAGTTTTTTGCTTGTGGAGGAAAATCTAGTAACCATTAATAGTATTTAACTTTTTTTTCCTGTGATGGAAACCTGGTAACTATCTGTATTTCAAACATTTATTCATTTACCTGCAAAGTATATTGCAGCAAGGAGGTTTCTTTAAAAAAACACAAAACACCATTTGATAGTCTATCTGCCAATTTAAAAAAAGTTTTACTTTGTATTTATTAAAATCTTCAATGTACCTTCAAAAATTGGCTGCCCCAGCTTCCATGTTGCTGTGCATGCCTAACTGGCCTCTGCAACGTATTTCTCGGTCCCTAGACTAATCATAGTTTATATCTTGTCCTCACGATCTTTTCTCCCCTTCCTGGCGTTCCTTTATCCCACTCCACCTTGAGTCCTCTTTTCTACCTTGAAACCATCAGACCAATACATCTCACCTTTACGGCTCTCTCTCATGTAGCCATGAACTATCCTAAGGAAGACTCCCTCTCCATTTGAACTTCCCATAACAACATTAACGCAGAGAACCAGCAGAGCCCTTAGTATTGCAAGGTGATGCCTTCCAGTGTTTGAATGCTACAGAATGGCCATGCTATCCCCTCATCTTTGCTTTGTGCCCACCAAGAGTGTGGGTGAGCACACTAGCTCTGCCTCCCTCCCTTGCTGTTTCAGTTATGTTTTAGAACTCCACTTATGCAGGGTTCTCCACATCTGCTGTACATGATATGTTCTTGCCCCCTTTCTCTCTCATTTTTCTGTTATCCTTTCTGGCACGTATCCTTCTGAGACATTACAATTATCTTCTTGTCTTTCCTGATTTCTTGTAAACATGTGCTGGAAGACCCTGTGTTAACTTTCCTTCTCCCTAAACCTTGAAAAAGAGCCTTTTCAACTCTCTGCAGCCTATATTTAAAAATTCCCATCAGTCAGTTCATTTCCCTTTGGTTGCCTGTTTAAAAAAATCCCCTTCTGACCTCTAATAGGCCTCTCTATCTTTCACAATCCTGCTGTGGGTGCTACCCAGTCTGGAAGTCTCTGTGGGGCTTGCACCAGCCTGCTGTATTCAAATCTCATGCTCCGAGGCTTCCCTAGGTCAAACTCACTTCAGAATGAATGTGACCTGGGGAAGCCCTGAAGCACAAGAGATTTGAAGGGAGGATCAGTTTAAAGTTGGGAGGAGAAGAGAATCGTGTTCAGGCGAGGTCTTATTGTTCCCAACCAGTTTTTCCACTTTTGCATAGCCCTTAGAGATACCAGTTGCCCAAACTATACTTTTACAGGTATTTAGCAGGTCACACACTACTTGGTTAGATGTGAGGGAATATGACTATTTCAATATGAGCTGCTTTTCTGTACTCCTTAAAAACATGACCAGTAATGAAAACGTTAAGGAGGGGGAATGGAAGGCAAACTGGTGTGGTGCATTTAAAGCAGATTGCACCCTGTCTTTGAGGGGTAAGAATGTAGAGGGAAATAGAAATTGCTAGCATGTGTTTAAAAATGCAAAGGTAAGAATATATTATTGATTGGTACTTTGTCTGTTTATTTACACCATACTAGTAGTGTTAAGATGTCTGGCTGTAATTATCGAGAACAGCCTACCTGTCAAAGAGCGAGTGGTTGTTTCACCATTGTCTGACTGCAGTAAATCATCAGATGTGTGGGCCTAATTCAGAAATAGAAAAAAGGATACTGTCACAAAACGTGTAATTTCTTTGTATGAGAAAGGAGTCTGTTAGAAGTGTTACTGTTACTCTGATATATTTACCTATTGACAAAATGCAGGAAGTACAAGGAAGCACAGTTCTCTTTTATACATGCTTAGTATATGTGTTTATGTTTGTGTAGCATATGTACATATATCTTTAAAATGGCAGTTAAAATTACTGGGTAATTCATAATTCATTCTTGGAAAGAAAGAAGTCTTATGCCTGCAATATGACTGATACTATCCTGTCTCCTGGTTACATAATACAGTATATAAAAATACATCTGTCTTAATGTTACATTGCTGCGATTTTGAGTCTAGGAACAACCTTGCAGTAGGGACAGAGTGACCTTTTGGGAAGGAAAAAACCCAGAAATGAAATGAAATACACTTTCATTTTTGAGAAATATGCATGAAAGTAAAAATTTGACAGCATGAAAGAACATAAGCAAATATATCTTTTTATTTGAAGATAAAAAAGAAGCAGAGACTAGATAGGGAAAGGGGGGGGGGACCTGTGAAAAAAACAGATGATGCAGTTTTTACGAATAAGCAGCTTAATGTATCTTGGCACCCACAGTAAGCCTTGTAGGAGCTCAAAGTGCCTGAGGCAATCTGTGAGCAGAATAGCAATTTTATTACTTTGTCATTAAACCAATTTCACAGCAGTATTGTTTGTTAATGAGCAGCGGCAAACGAGCGAAGATGTCACACACTGGAATAGCAGTGAGATTTGTGACCCAAGCTCAGAGCACTAGGATGGAAAGACCACGGCTATAAAGAAGGAAATACTTTGGGATGAAATGCAAAGTCTATACAGCAGAGCTTGTGTTTATGAGCTACCATTTTGCTAAGAGCTGTGAGAGAAATAAAGGTCTGGAAATATGCAGTTAAAACAGGGCCTATAAAATTAAAACCAAATTAAAGCATAGCAGAGGATTACTGCACAGGCTGTACTCTACAAAATATATCTTAAGTGATGAAGTGAAATCTCAATCAGGTTTGTTTGAATTTCACTGGTATTTATGAAATCCGGTTGTTGTTTTTTTAAAAAAAGAAAGCAGACACCAACAGATTCCCAAACAAAAGCAGCTGCCTCCCACAGTGGGCTCTTACCCATAAAATGTGGATCTCTTTGTGGAAATTCAACTTCCCAGTTCTTAATTAGAAACTCACCTTCGATCTACAGACAGAATTTATATTCAGGCATATGCTTGCATGTGAATACTGGGCACATAATGGCAACCCGGCTCCTCTACTAAACAGTGAATCAAAATCACATAGCAAAGATAGATTGCATGAGGCTGAGCACTGCATTATTTGATGGGGGACCTCTTTCTTTCTTTCTTTCTTTCTTTCTTTCTTTCTTTCTCTCTCTCTCTCTCTCTCTCTCTCTCTCTCTCTCTCTCTTTCTCTCCTTTTCTTTTGAGCCAGCACGCTGGCTCAAAAGAGATTGGGAGACAGCCTTGAGGGATACAAGAAACAGTGCCAAGCAGGCACATTACTGAATCCCTGCAAGGCATCTCGAGGTGAGTTTGCTGCCTGAGCTGTCTTTCCATGTTTATACATAGGGAGAACTAGTTCAAGCAATGCAATAAGTGGATCAACATAACTGACTTAAAGTGGGGGGGGGAGGGGGGAATTAACCCACCATTTTGCTCCATTTGCACTATAGATAGGAAAATAGTTTTGCTGTCTGGACTTGCTACTGAACAATCCTACTTCTTTCCTGTAATAAAACCCCACCCAATAAGCTTTCATTGTAATTACATTTATTAAGGATAATTACTATCCTAGAAAACATAGATATGTATCAAATGCTTCCCATTTTGTTGTTGTTGTTGTTTTTACCTCCTCATTCCACACCTATAAATATCTATCTAGGTAAGGAGTATATATATTTGGCACACATAAATAGATAAGATAAACCGAAGGAATGGATTTAGTACATTGCAGTGCACGTCTGAGGGAAGCCAGAAAGAGATGAATGGAGAGAGAGAGAACGTAGCCAGACTGAATAATGCAAGTCACTTCAGTTCACAAGAACGCTGACATCTCCCACCAGTGATTAATATTCTTGGATGGGTGCTTTTATACCTTGATAATGTGTACATGTTTTCAGCTATTTAAACTTAACTCAGCAAAGGGGACACTGCAGGAAGTGCTCATTGTTGAGCAGTAGGCGGTGCTCACAGTTCTGGGAGCTCAGCTTAAGACTGTTTTCTGCCTGACAGGGCAAGACCCCTAGACTAATCACTGGCTGGGTCTATGATAGTTGGCAGCCATTCAGTGCTGGTCCTCTGCCAGCAGTATTACTAGATAGCCAGACAGATCAATTCACTTTTACATTCCCACTATTATTTATAGCATGCTGTATATCTGCTCTTGCTTATGAACTAATGATTAGCAAATACAGTACACATAAAACATAAGCATTTGTTCTGGAGAAGGCTTTCTGCTGCTGATATTGCAGATAGTTTTACAGGTCATAGAGCCTTAAGAAGGATTTAAAGGGCATATATTTTGCTTCATTTAAATTAGTGTTAAAACAAAACAAAACACCCTGACGAAAATAGATCTCAATTCAGAAACTGTTCAAGACCCTATTTTGAATCATGGGCATTTTAAGAAGGAAACAAATACAAAGCTACTTTGTGGGTACATAGCTCTGTAAAATAATTAAGCTGGATTCAGGGTATTTTATGTATTTGTTATATTAGTCCTTACTGTGAAAAACTGGAGTGAATCCAGAGGTCCCATAAGTGGAGTTCCACTCACGGTTTCTCTCATGGGAAATGGGAAGGAGATTTTCATTGATTTCTCTCTTTACCCTGCAGCTTCCTGTGCCTCCTGAAAATCTATTTCTAAGTGTTTGAGGGTCCTCCTGTATAGCATGGGAGGTGGTACAGGAGATCCTACACTTTTTTTGTTATGATAAAATTCCTTAGCTTTCAGCAATGGAAAAGCTTTCATTAAGTGGAAAGGCCATAATTCACTGATAGAGCATCCGCTTTGCATGCAGAAGTTCACAGATTCAGTCCCCAGCATCTCTGCCTCTTCTGCAGAAAGATAGACCTAGATGGGCCAGTGGTCCGGTTCAGTATAAGGCAGCTATCTATGTTCTGATCAAGATTAACCCCCTAGGCAATGGGGTAGCAATCTTGGTATAATATCGCAGTGCCATCATGGGGTTTTATTGATAATTTCACTAAGAAAGCAGTGCCTCCCAGTTTAGTCCGTCACATTTCCCCAGTATTGCTGCTGCTTGACTGTTGCTTCGTTCCTTTGTCAATCCTGGCCATTTCACTAAATGAAGTGTGGAATACTTTATGATGTCACTGGAGTCAAAATAGTGTGCTTTTTCTGATCTCTGTATCAATTTCTCATTGTATTCTGGTAAAAGAGGCATTGTTTCAAGCACCCCATGTTGTAAGGAAATTCTCATGTTTGTTTTCATTAAAAAAAAACCTCACCTATCATCAGTGTTCAATAGTCCTATCTGATTATACCTGCCCACCTCTCCCCTTGTGTATCACTTGATGAACTGTGGTATCAACTGTGCCCATCACATCTTATTCATGACCAAATGTTCCCAACTAACATGATGGAATTTCAGATCCTTTTATGCTGGAAGTTGTTCATCATAACTACTATCTACAAGGAAGATTGTTAATAACTTCATTGCATATATGGTGATGTTTATTTATTTACATTATTTACAACCCACTTTTCACTGTGCACACAATCCTAGAGCAAGGAACAACCTTAAAATATAATAAAATAATATTTGACTAAAACTTAAAGCAAAAGCAGACAATATACTAACAACATAATTACATGAACCAGAAGAAGGCCACCACTTTAGTCAAATGCTTGTATGAATAGCCACATTTTTACCTGGTATTTTTCACAGTTCTCTACAGGATATGTACTTACATGTTTGAGCACTCATGAGGTGGAGAAAGGATAAGCTTTGTTATAGGATTAGTAAAATGCGGACAGCAGTATGATTCCATTTCCTTAGAAAAGTGTGGTGTGGGGAAAGCTTGGTAACTTTGTTACTGCCACAAAACTTACCAAATAACTTAGAATTGATCCTTAAGGAACAATAACCCCACTTAGCATTCTTATTCAAGGCTGCTTAGTGTGTGCTGCATCACTGAAATAACTGAAGATACAATATGTTGTGTTTCTGAAGCAAAATGTTCTTAAACATCCACATGCATTCACTGGCTGTAGATGAAATGAACATTTAATAATGTATCAAGTGCATCATATTTCAAAGTTAACCTTCTATGAAGGAATAGGACTTTCAGCCATTTTGTGTTTGGTTTCTGGTTGTAAAGCTTGGGTTATCAGATGGTTGCTTTTTGTTTCAAAAGCTTTCCTGAGTGGGATGATCAAAAGGCACAGGAAGGTTAAAAGTACAAGGGGGTGTTTTGCTCTGGAAGCTGTTTGAAGGAAGGTTAAAACTACAAGGCAATGTTTTGTTCAATACTTTCTGCACAGGAGGGTCAAACGTTCAATCTAGGAACCTGACAATTAAGGGCAATAGGAACTTAACCAAAAGTCTACTCCACTTCTGATTTGCTAAAAGGTTGTGAGGGGGAGTGAAAAGCTGTATATAAGTCCAGCTAGAAAGTAGAGTAGCTAATCAGAAAGCTGTGGAGTCAGAAACTTGAAGAGTTGTAGAGCTGCAATAAAGAAGAGGGATTGAAACACTTTAAGAGTTTTCAAGTACACATGGGTCCTGAAGCGGTGCAGAGTCAAGAGAAGATGACAAAGAGTTACAGAAGGTTAACCAAGGATGCAAATAAATAAATATTGAATTGGTTAGGAGAATAATCTATAATAGGTATAGCTGGAAGTGGTTTGTTTTCTTTAATTGCACTTCTTGGGTCACTACTTGCACTATACAATTAAGTGCCCCCCCCAAAAAAAATCGTGTTCTCAAAATATTTTTTGATTTGTTGCCTTTAATATGGATATGTTATATTCTATGTTCTTCATTTAGCATGTTAGCACTAAACCAGACACCTGCCTGACATGGTTACATTTTCCTTAAAAGAGCACATTTACAGCCCAGAAGTTTTTTTGGATCCTGACTGCTACTAGATTCTCAAGTGGTGGAAATGGTGAAAGGAGCACCTGTTATCCAATTTATCCTATTAGCTGGTTACAGCACCTCCTGACCCATTTGTACTACTAGAATTCACTATGGAATTCACTACCACAAAATGTAGTGATGCCCACCAACTTAGGCAGCTTTAAAGAAGGAATAGACAAATTCATGAAAGATAAAACAATCAATGGCTAATAGCCCTGGTGGTTATATATTCCCTCCAGTATCACAGGCAGTTGTTAGGAATTGAGTGGAAGGAGGGTCATGTCAATCTTAGGGACTTTCCACAGATACTTGGTTAGCCACTTAGATGGACTGTTTGACTGATCAGCAGGGCTCTTCTTGGCCTTTGGGGTGCCTCAAGATTGTCCCCTGTACTTTTTAACATCCACATGAAGCCACTATGAGAAGTCAGCTAAAGGTTTGGGCTTAAGGGTCAACAGTACTCATATGACATGTGCCTCTACCTTTTGTTTCTTCCTACTACAGTGGTACCTCTGGTTACATACTTAATTCCTTCTGGAGGTCCGTTCTTAACCTGAAACTGTTCTTAACCTGAGGTACCACTTTAGCTAATGGGGCCTCCCGCTGCCGCTGTGCCGCCACTGCGCGATTTCTGTTCTCATCCTGAAGCAAAGTTCTTAACCCGAGGTAATATTTCAGGGTTAGCAGAGTCTGTAACCTGAAGCATATGTAACCTGAAGCTTATGTAACCCGAGGTACCACTGTAGCTCCAATCTATATATGATAATTATTCACACAAAAACCTACATTTTTACAATTCCACAAAAATGGGCTCAGGAACCAGAACATTTATGGATTTCAGTATTTTTTGTCTGGGAAAGAGAAGAAATAGAGGAAGGAAGTGTGTGTTTTCTGTTTGTTTGTTTTTTGTTTTTTGTTTTTCAGTGACAATACAGTAAAATGACTATAACGTCCAGAACAGACAGGCCCAATCTACCCTCTCTGTCCCATGTATAAAAACTGATCCTATGTCCATTGCAAACCGGTGCTCAATCAAAAAACAGAGTTGAGTGGGGGAAATTAGGAAAGGAAAGTGGAATGGCCAAATCAGAATCACAACAAAGGATTGTAGTCTCTTGGTGGTGGGCTGTCTCTTAGTCACAGCTTCAGAAATATATTCCAAATTTGATTATAGTTATTCAGAGTTTCACATCTAATTTATGATGTTACTATTTTCTTTTATCCTAAAGTCCAGAATATGTTATGTTTATTACTCTGTTGGTGGATCTTCTTAAACTTCTAGTGTTACAAAACTATACTTTACACTATCAAGCAGCTATATAAATCTATTCACCCTTATTTTTATTTATTTTATCTTATTGTTTGTTAAATTTGTATACAGCCCTTCATCCAAAGATCACAGGGTAGTTCACAACATAAAAATACAAAACGAAAAGACAAAATACATTTTTTTAAAAAGAAATAAATAACTCAGACACATGGTGGAAGACAAATGTTTTTGCCTAGTGCCTAAAGATAGGTAATGAACATGCCAGGTGAGACAATTTGGGGAGAGCATTTCACACACAGGGAGCCATTATATTTTCAAAGAGACCATTTTGCAGAAATATAGCCTAAAGTGAAATGGTTGGAGAAAAAACATATGCTAGAACCAATTTAATCTACTATTCTACTTCAGATAGGTCCACAAAAGTTAGAAGCTGTTAAAAATGAACATGGGTGAACAGTGAGATGCAACAGCAAAAAAGCAAATGATATTCTAGACCGCATCAACAGATGTATAGTGTCCAGATGAAGGGAAGTCATAGTCCCGCTCTATTCTGCCTTTGTCAGACCATACCTGGAGAACGGCGTCCAGTTCTGGGCACCACAATTCAAGAAGAATATTGACAAGCTGGAACATGTTCAGAGAAAGGCAACCACAATGATCAAGGGTCTGGAAACCAAGCCTTATGAGGAACGGTTGAGAGAGTTGGGTATGTTTAGCTTGGAAAAGTGGTGACTGAGGGGAGATATGATAGCCAGATATCTAAAGGCTGTCACATGGAGGATGGTGCAAGCTTGTTTTCTCCTGCTCCAGGGGGGAGACCCGAATTAATGGATTCAAGTTAGAAGAAAGGAGATTCTGACTAAACATCAGGAAGAACTTCCTGACAGTAAGAGCTGTTCAAAAGTGAAATAGACTCCCCCGAGAGGTGATGGAGTAGACTGTCCTTCAATGGAGGTTTTTAAGCAGAGGTTGGATGGCCATCTGGCATGGATGCTTTACTTGAGAAACCTGCATTGCAGAGGGTTGGATTACATGACCTTCAGGTTCCTTTCCAACTCTACAGTTCTATGATTCTATGCTGGTATGATATAATTTGGGGGCAAACTAGAATATATACACATGAGAATAGCCTGCTGGATCAGGCCAATGGCCCATCTAGTCCAGCATCCAGTTTTCACAGTGGCCAACCAGATGCCTTTGGGAAACCAGGGAGCAGAAGATGAGCACAAGAGCACTCTCCCCTCCCAAGGTTTACAGCAGGGGTAGTCAACCTTTTTATACCTACCTCCCACTAATGCATCTTTCTTGATGGTAAAATTTCCTTACCGCCCACCAGTGCTCGATGGAAGGAGGATTCAGCTTGTGCCGTAGAACCCCCTACCGCCCACCTAGAATCTTAAAACGCCCACTAGTGGGTGGTAGGGACCAGGTTAACAACCCCTGGTTTACCGCAACAGATATTCAGAAGCCTAACTGTCTCAAGTCACAGAAGAAGAGGAAAGGTACAGGGAGCAAAGAGAATGTGAGGCAGAAATTAGCATAGGTGAGAAGGATTTTTCATTTCATTTTAGATTTGTCTGCCACTTTTCTTCATACTGTACTTGGTTGCTTAAAACCCATAAAAGTGACAAAATATAATTACATTGTCATCTCATAACAATTCAAAACATAACTAAAAAGCATTTTAACAACATTCAAGAATCAATTTCTCATATAGTGAGTGGGATTCAACTAATGACTTCCCTCAGTGGAAGCCTTGGGCAAAGACTTCTGCTTGTGCGACAGAGCTTTCCTCCATCTCCTCCCTTCTGTGTGCCCATTGTGACCCCTGAAATTTGCTCTTGTTGGGGTTGGGAGAACCCCTGGCATCACACATGGGGGAGGAGAGGGAGAAGCCTTCCATCAGGCAAGCCTGATGGAATGATTACCTTAGTGCAATGTTGAAATCCTCCCAGTATTACAAGATAATATCAACAAAATGTCAGCAAATAGTGAAACAAAACCACTCCCATCAGTTACAACCAATTAACCAGATAAACTCTGCAAAAATAAAATTCAGAGATCATGCAATAGACAACTAGGTGATATTTATCCTTCCTTTTCCTGTGGGACATCTCCAGCCCCATCAAGCCGATTATGCCATCCAAACCATTCCCATCCTTAGAACACCATGCTGTCCACTTCATAAATCCAGGATCAAGGTGATTTTGAGTTGGGACTGCAGATCTTGGTGCCATAGCATTAACCAACTGTCTCTGCTCTGACTGGATCTGTACAATAGGCTAATATAATAATAATAATTAATAATAATAATAATAATAATAATAATAATAATACAGGAAATGTTTGAGGTAGGAGAAGTAGCTGAGTAAATAAAAATCCACTGCAAGGAAGTATGAGATAGCCGTAATATATTTTTCCCAGCATGAAGTGTGATATGCACTATGAAAGCTGTGGTAGTAATGACATTGTGTAGAAAACTAATGTTTGAACACTTGTGAAGGAAAATAATTACAACTCCTGTGAGGTGACTGGGAGGGAATTTGTATAACTGATTTGTACAAAATTTTAGCTTTCAGTAGTGTTTAAGTACAGTTTTAAGGCTTTCAAAAGTGCCTCATCCTTACAGTGTTTATGCCATTGAGAATCTATATGAAAGTAACTTGGGGTGCCGAACATGCAAATTGCTACATCAGTACAGTCCTTCTAATGGGTTTGCAAAAGCTGCTTGGAGAGCAGGCTGTTGGGTAACTAAGCCCCTGGAGACTGCATAAATCTGGCCTTCAGTAACTAGCCCCAAGGCAGATAGGAAGTATCTGCCAAAATCTGAGCCAGTCTCCAGGTTTTGTCTCCTGATTCCCTGTCTAATGTCTTCAACACAATATAGTACTTCCTTTCTTGCAGTTGTCTTCTCTGTAGTGAAGGCAGCAAGCAATAATGTTTCATGGCATCCACACACAAAAATGATACCTACTGATTTGCATTTACCAAATGTTGTTAAAACAGCACCTAATTAAACACTGAAACCAAGATGAAAATTTGATAACAGTGAAAGCTGTTTCTTGGTAGCATATGCTAATGTACATTTCTCTTATATGGTATATAGCACAAGATAAAAATGCATAAAGTATATCATAAAAGTATGTTAAGTGTAAAAGCATAAAAATAACATAAAATGCATAAAGTTTCAGTTGCCTTTTTCTGAAGGTATAAAGGGCTATGTTGCTTCACTCTTTGACTTTGCTGTAAAGTCATATTGCATAGAATACCCAGAATGAATAACTGATCACTGACTTTTTAGAAGAATGCTATTACTCAGATGTGTATCAGACAGAATGTCTGTGTAGTGCCAGAGTTCTTGGTATGAGTGCAATGTGTGCCAAACCAAAGGATAATTCCCCTGGAACTGATTTAAATACTGTTGGTATTATCAAGTTCCTGGTAATTGACTATATTTGTCTTTGAATGAGACAGTTAAATAACATTTTGGAAGTTGTGGTTATGCAAATAACATTTGCTTATATGATATAGATAGTTATGAAATATCTGCTTTTTTTGACACAACTATCAACTTAAAAAAATAAGAAGCCTTGACATTGTACTATCAGTTTCTGTAAACTACAATATGCAGACTCAGGACCAATCGTTAGTGTTTCATTGTTCTGGGTGCCTCCCCCCCCCCCCCAGTGCTCTAAATTTCTTCTTAGCTACTGATAAATGTGTGGTTGGCCACAGGCATCTTTTGAGCATGGTTCATGCAATTGCTGATATCAAAGGATACATCCCCTTGCAACAATGCCCATGCAATTGTTGGCAGTTTTGTAACTTTTATTGCTAATCCTTTTACACTTGTTTCCATGTTCAGTGCTTTCTGCCTTTAAAAATAGTGAATACATCCCACGAGTATATGGCTTTCTAAGGCAGCAATTCCTTACCAAAAAATAATTCTTTTTTAAAAATATTTTAAAGAATAGTCAAGCTCACCCCGGAGGAAAACATGCTGTTTCTAGCTTTAGGTCTAACATTGACTAGATTTGCTAGATGTGTGCACAGAAACATTTTTTGTAAAGGAAAATAATTGGGAGAGGACAACAGAGCTCTTCCCTTTGCATCATGGATCCTACCCTCTCCATTTAATTTTTCTGTTTACTTGCTATGCATGTAGGAGTAGTGTCTCAGCTGCTATTCATGCATTATTAGTGATATTATTACTAAGAGTGAAAAAGAGTGATTTTTTTTTTAAAAAAAATGAGGTGCTCATATATTGATAAAAGCACCATGGGTGGTAGTAAAAACAAAAAAAGAGTTCCTGGTACTCTGTGGAAATATCCTAAAGGATGAGCAACTTGCATAACCTACAACAGAAAGTCAGAAGGTAGATCTGGATCTACTGCTAGATATGTGGGTGAGGATATGTTTAACAGTAGCAGGAATGAAATGGCAGGTACAGGACCGAGTGGTTTTTGTGTGGAAGAACTGTAAACTCTGTTTAGTTTTTATATTGTTTTAAGTGTATGGCATTTGCATCAGGCTTTAGTTAGTGGATCCTGGGGTTCTAGAAAAAAAAAAACCCAAATCAAAGTGGATTCTGCAAGCCTGAAGTTTGCACCCACCCTGCAACCTATAGCAACTGACATCACACATATGTCCTTATCGTTGTATGTCTTAATGATACAAGCACAATTGTGGTATAGTGCTTAGAAGATCAAATTTAGAATTTGAACCAGAGACATTTGGTTTCAAATTCTTGCTCAGCCATGAAGTTTCTAGAATGATTTTGCACAAGTCACTGTCTTTCAATCTAAGTGTCTTGCAGGGTTTTATTGATTGATTGATTGATTGATTGATTGATTGAATTTCTGTACCACCCTTCATCACAAGGCATCACAGGGCGATTTCCAATATAAAAACACAAAAATAATGTAGCATACTCATGAACAACAACCCCCCTATGTAGTTTTAAAGACCGTAGATCATTTAATTAGCTAAATGCCTAGGAGAAGAGGAATGTTTTTGTCTGGTGCCTAAAAGCACCCACAAAGGGGTAGCCACCTTGAAAATACATGTTCCTGTGTCGCCACCCTCTGGATCTCTCATGGAGGAGGCACATGAAGAAGGGCCTCAGATGATCATAGAATCATAGAGTTGGAAGGGACCCCCAAAGGCCATCTTGTCCAACCCCTGCAAATGCAGGAATTGATGGTTGCAAGGTCCAGATTGATTCATATCGGGAGAGGCAGTACGTGAGGTGTTGCAATCCTGAGCCATTAAGACTTTATAGGTAAAACCAGCACTTTGAATTGGGCCCGGAAACTAATTGCTTTCCAGTACAGTTGGGCCAGGATTGGCGTTATATTCTCAAACTATCTTGCCCCGGTGAGCAACTTGGCCGTTGAATTCTGCAGCAACTGAAGTTTCCAGACTGTCTTCAGAGGCAGCCCCACATATAACACATTGCAGTAATCTAACCTAGAGGTTATCAGAGCACAGACAGCAGAAGGTAGGCTATCCCTGTCCAGATAGGAGCACAGCTGGGCCACCGGCCAAAGCTGATGAAAGACACTTTGCACCACCTAAGGGTCAAGCAACAGCAACGGATCCAGAAGCACCCCCAAGCTGCATACCTGCTCCTCCAGATGGAGTGTAACCCCATTAAGAGCAGGTCATCTCCCATCCAGCTGTCTAGGAACCATCCACTAACAGTCTTATCTGGATTGAGGGTGAAGGGGGAAAGGTGGACCATGACAAGGGACTAGTGTCAACATCCCTTACTTTCAGATCACCCTCTTCATGCCCAGTTGAGAAAACAAGCTCCAGAGTTTGGCCTGCCACATGCATGAAGGTATATTTGAACAATACCATGTACACCACTCCTTGGCTGAAGAGCATAATAAAAATGTGATAAACACTATGAGCCCCATCCCATTCACCATGGATTCAGAGCTCTGCCCACCCCCACCCCCACCCCCCAAACCCCTCACACTGTGAAAGAGGAAGTGTTTCTGAAGAGGGTAGAGAGCAAGAGTGGGCATGCATTGTCTAGAAGGCTACATGATATTGGGTAGCATCTGGTCACAGCTTCTTCACTACAGGCCTAGGAAAATCTTTCATGCTCAAGCACCCACCTCCACAGAAATTGCTATAGGATCCCTTGCTTTTGAAGAGATTTGCTGCTAAAAAAGTTCCTCCAAGCAAGATTTTGTTCTGAAATGTGTCAAACCTTGAGTAAATATCGTATCAAGCATCTGGAATTTCTCTTTTTTTCCCCCTTGTTAGTGATGCTTTTTCCAGTTTTGTGGTTGGTTTACTGCACCCACCTCCTGGGATGGATTGTGGTTTAAAACCATTTTCAATGCGGGGCATGGCCTCTCCATGGTGGGGTGAGCATTGCAGTGAGTGACTTATCTGTAAGGTTTCCATGATCAATATCTGTTTGCTTCTTGACTTGCTTGTCTGCTGGCCAATGTTCATTATTATTACTACACTGTGTAAAATTAATGGTTCTTTTTCTCAGGGTAAGAACCATGTCTGCCCTTGCCGTATATGCAGGTATGAACCTACTCTTCTTCCTCCAGTTATTTCTCAATTAAAATGTAATGAGGGGGAAATGTAAGAAAACTTCCACCAGCAAGTGCCACAGTACACTAATATTCTCTAGCCTCCTTCACAGCATTGTGTCCTTATCTTTTTCTTTAATTTGCATGTGATCCTTTCTTGTGTCAGTTTGGGAGTTTCCTTTCCACAGACTGCTAGGTGAACAAGTGTTTTTTCTTCTTCATGTCTTACTGGAGCTTTGAGCTCATCGAATAAATGGCTACATTGCAGTCCTTTCTTATTTGATGGAGAGTCCTCTTCTCATCAGTTCCTGGTCTTTTCCCCATAGACCTCATTTCACTGTGCCCATTTTCTTCTCATTTAAAAATCCATGGTTGTCGCATTTTAGATGTATTTATTACATCTTTCTATTCTGTTTACTGATAGGAGAGCCAGAAAGCCATATATTCACCACCACAGGAAGCCCACTAGCTGAAAGTTTTAAGTTCCTGTGCCTTATGTTATAGACAGCAACCAATATTTTGGTTTTTTTGCAGACTACATTTTTAATGCTGTGAATGTACAGAACTTAGAATTGTCAAGTTAAGATTTTAAGACCCTTTACTCAATTGCAATGTGAAGAGAAAACTCAACAGCATATTAAGAACCATATTCCATGCGATAATCATCTCATTGATGTTCTCCGATAAATCACTATTGTGTCTGAAGGCATAACAGACCTTCTGAGTGTCCCTATTTTCCAGGGACAGTCCCAGATTTGCATAAGCCATCCCGGTTTCTGATTTGATCCCTGAATGTCCCTCTTTCCCTTAGGACGTCCCTATGTTAATTGGATAAATGTTGGAGGGTATGGAGTTATCTGCCACCCAAGCCATCTGAAGGCAGCCCTGTATAGAGAAGGTTTTTTTAATGTTTAATGTCTCAGTATGCTTACCTGAAGAAGTGTGTATGCGTATCTGAAGTCTCAGTATGCGTATCTGAAGAAGTGTGCATGCACACGAAAGCTCATACCAAGAACAAACTTAGTTGGTCTCTAAGGTGCTACTGGAGGGAATTTTTTTATTTTTTATTTTGTTTTCAGTATGCTTAGTATGTTTTATGTTTTAGTATGGAAGCTGCCCAGAGTGGCTGGGGCAAGCCACTTATGGGCAGGGTATACAGTATATTGAGGTGGTGTGCAGAATATGTTATCTCATATATCTCCTTTTGTAAACTGATGATCATCGGCTTTCTTCCCCTTGCTGTCATTCCAGAATGCACTTCCATTTACTTCACACTTATTTTCCTCCTAATCTATTGATATAGATCTGTGGCTTCGTTTTAATGGCTGGTTCATTAGATGGTATAACACATGTGAAATTTTAAGCTGCACTTGAGGAAAGTTGGGGAAGTAGAGGTTAAGGTTTATTACAGCTGTCAAGTCTGGAAAATTAGGACTATATACCAATTGTGTGCAGAACTTATATTTTTTTCTTGGGCTGTGTACAAGCTCTGTAGCTACCTTCTCATTCTTGGGCAATCGTTAATATACAGTAACAAGACACTTTTTAAAATATACAACCGCAATGCAGACAGGCACTTTATACATGCTTAAGAACTTGCAAACACCAGATGAACATATTTTCTTCCCCTGCCTCCCCACCCACCTTTGAACATCCAACCAAAATCCCAAATTACAAACTAGATTGAAACTTCTGAGTTTCAAAAGTAGTTGGCATATGGCATGGAAGCTGCTATTGGGGAAATAAAAGTTGTAAATTCCAAGTTCTAGAGTTTGTAGTCATTTTATGCTATATAAATGTGCTATTTTCAAACATTAAGATATTCAGAATTGAGCACTTCATGATTGTTCAAAAACTACCTCATAGTACTTAGACAATTAATCTGTTAGGTTAGGAACAAAGGAGGCTGCATTATACTAGGTCAGACTATTTACCTTTCAAGTCCACGATGGTATTAATATTGAACTAGTATACTAAAAATGCATGTATTTTAATTTAAAAAATTTATACTGTATTATAATCCTACTTTTCAGATGATATGGTTTGTCAAGGAAAACAAAGCAGAATTAAGTAATAGAAAATTCCACATTTTGAACTTTCATGGACTTATTTGTAATGAAAAGTCTTTTAATGGATCATAACGAAGGCAGGTGTGCAGGCAAAATGCTAAAGCTGCAAAAACAAAAAGCAACCCCAAATACTGAACAAACTCAGCTTTATCGCCTAAGGGATGTAATATGACATAACAGCGCAGTATTGACTTTTCATTTGCAACCTCTTGACAGCCGAAGCTTTTGTGAGGAAGGGATTTCAAAGACAATAAGCAAACTTTGGGGCAGCGGGTAAAGTTTGCATTCCTTCATTTATAGATATGACAGAAAAATGTACTACTGTTTAAATCTATAAGCAAGGTGACAAGCTTTCATGGTGCTTGTTTTCAAGCTTCAAGGTAATTTTAATAGGAAACAAATTCTGATTAGCCTGTTTGCCTCACCTTTCTATATACCAGTGTACTGAAAATGTTCTTATACACTCTCATCTCCTCTTCTTTAAATTGTCCACTTTGCTTTCTTTGATTCAGTTTTAAATGCCATTATGGGGGGAAGCATTGCAAATCTAAATAATTTAGGAGAAATTTTGCTCAATAGAAAACCATTATGTTTTGAATATCGGTTGGCGCTGTGGGTTAAACCACAGAGCCTAGGGCTTGCCGATCAGAAGGTCGGTGGTTTGAATCCCCGCGACTGGGTGAGCTCCCATTGCTCAGTCCCTGCTCCTGCCAACCTAGCAGTTCGAAAGCATGTCAAAGTGCAAGTAGATAAATAGGTACCTCTCCGGCAGGAAGGTAAACGGCGTTTCCCTGCGCTGCTCTGGTTCGCCAGAAGCGGCTTAGGTCATGCTGGCCACATGACCCAGAAGCTGTACGCCGGCTCCCTCGGCCAGTAAAGCGAGATGAGCGCCGCAACCCCAGAGTCATCCGCGACTGGACCTAATGGTCAGGGGTTGCTTTACCTTTAATGCGTATGCACTATCATGCAACATCAGTAAGGTGTGAACATTAACCAAATTAGGAAACAGTGGTAATTTTGGCATCTGCTTAATTAATTTTTTAAAAACCTAAATGATTGAAAGCTATGAAAGTTTGTACTTTGCACAGATGCCCTTAGGTATACAGACTTTTGTATGTTTGTACTGTATATTTGTATACTGCATATAATGTGACCATCAGGTTGTATATATTTTAGTGTTTGGGTTGAACATTGCTTCCTTCCTAATAAGAGGCTATTGTGATATAATTACCTAATGAAATGCATTTATTTATTTCTAAAGGCAATCTAGTCAGTTAATATGTTAATAAAGACAACTGAAAAAAAGGTAATAAGTGGGTCAGGCTCAGAAAGAATCGTGCATTACTCACTCCTGCTTAAAGGAAAAGAAAAGCTCCTGGTGGAGCTTCTCCTACTTTCACCCCATCATTTTAAGAATTGCTTTGCCAGTCCTTCACAGCAAATAGTAATTTTAAGTGGACCAACACAGAGCTCAGGTTGTGAGCACTCTATGGTAATAATAGAGTAGCTGCCCTCCCTGGAGTCAATAAGTCCAACAATAGAGCCATTTTTCCCCTCCTGTGAGTGAATCACTGCTGTTAGTCTGAATGACAGGATTGCTTATAGAAAGCCAGCCCTTCACCCATGCTGACCTTTTCTAGAGAATTTTGGGGCCAAGTAGTGTTTAAAGCTGTTCTAAGTAAACACTGGTTTTCTTAGGTGCTCTATATCAAGGGCAGACAATGGTTGAAATATTGATATCTGTTAAATATCTTGGCATTGTTGCAAAACTATTATAGCACACATTATTTGTAGATTAAACATGCCTACTTAAATGTTGGTGTCTTTGTATTTTAGCATGAATTCTAGGGCTTATAAATGGTGCATTCAAGACGACTGGCCTGTGATAACTTACACATCCAAATTCAGTTACAGGACTAATGGGTGTACATTGGTGAGATGTGATGCAAAATTCATACTGCAAACCATACTCTACCTACATTGCAGGAGAATGGTGTGTCCTTGCAACACAAGTGCCATCTTGAGCAGAAATATTAGGAATATACAACTAAAACTAAGAGCGCATTTACTGTTTAACCAGAAAAAGACATCAGTTGTAAGTTGGTGTCCAATAAAATGTGTAAAAAATAAAAGATATCCAACACTGAATTAACAAGTTGCAGTGTAGGATTCAGGCATATGAGGGCCTCTGGTGTAGCATAATTATTAAACTGCCTCTGTCTGTCCCTACTTCTATTTTGCTCTTTTAAATCCCTATGGTTCAGAACATTAAATTCAGACACAGGAAAGGATGTGCATACAGCTATGAGAAATCAGTGGGCCCTCAAATAACTCTGAGTATAAGTTCTCTGTAGGCCTGTGTAAAATGTGTACAGGGACATAAAGAAATAAGAATATTATTCCTGTTAAAGACCACATACAATCAAAAAGTCAATCTGGGGACAGCTCCGCTGAACTCAGTGAGGCTTACTTTTGAAAAAGTGTATATAGGACTGCACTGATAAGTAGCCAGGAACATAAATGCACTTCACAGAATTCAAGCCTTACGTAAAAGAGTATGAACTGCCAACAGGGGTTTGGGAGTCCGAATTGCTGTGAGAAGTTGCTATGTGCAACTTCTATAGCAAACATTATGTAGATTGTTTTGACTAACAAGCTCTCCCAGTAAGTGGTGCACTCATGAAAATAAGTTAATGTTTTACACATTGTCACTTTATACTGACGGACTTAAAACTTGGGAAATAGAATTGACAAATATATTAGTAATAAATTAGTCTCTTGGGCATCCTCAAACACATTTCCACTGTGTTTTCTCATTGTTGCTTTTTCTTTTTTTAAAAAAAGATTTCAATGTTAAGACAATGGACAATTTTATATTTACGGTATATACATTTAAATGGTATAACAAATACAGAATTTTCCCAACCTCTGAATATGGTGGCCAATCCTTCATATCCCTTTCTTTCACCATTCTGAGCCAGCAGAATCATTCTCTGTTTGCAAACATTTATCTGTGCTGCCCTTTCCCCATTTTTGATCATTTTGTACATCCATTCTCTTTATTTGTTTGTGTGTTTAAAATCCTTTGGGACCACTTTTAGGTCCAAGCCCTCACAAGGAGGTCTCCATCATATATAGAATCACAACATTTAAAAAATAAAATATAACTACCATAGCATACCAAACAGAAATACAGAAGCAGGATACCAAGCAGAAATGCAGAAGTATTAAGGATCTATAACAATAAAATAGCAGTAGAACAACTGTACCAATAAATAGCTACAACTTGGTACAATAACATTAAAGCAAAATAATTCAGAACTAGGTCAATTAATACCAGCAAAATATACCCTATTTTTCCGTGTATAAGACTAGTTCCCCCCCCAAAAAAAATGTCAAAAATTAGGGGGCGTCTTATACACGGATATATCTCCCCTCATTTTCTTAAATCTGAGTCCCCCAAAATAGGGTGTGTCTTATAAATGGGGGCATCTTATAGCCGGAAAAATACGGTACTTATCGATAAAAAGCTACTTATCAGCTGAAAAGGACTCTTCATACTGCTCAACAAGATAGGATGCCACTTAAGCTGCATAAGATGATTGTGCCCTTCCCCGAGAGCATGAATGGCACCATCCAGTATGACGGTTCATCCTCAAATGCCTTTCCGATAAAGAGTGGTGTGAAACAGGACTGTGTTCTCACCCCAACTTTCTTTGGAATATTCTTCTCCCTGTTGTTCTCCTATGCCTTCAGCTCGACAGAAGACAGTATGTACTTCCATTCAAGAAGCGATGAGGTCTGTTCAACCCGGCACATCTTCATGCCAAGACAAAAGTGTGGTGGGTTCTTATTTGAGAGATGTTGTTTGCAGATGATACAGCCTTGGCAGTAAACTCTGAGGAATAACTGAGGCTAGATCCATTCTCTCTAGAACATATTACAGCTGGTGTATTTGTTTAAGTTAATAAAAGGAACTCCTAGCTACTACTAGGAGTAGTACTACAAACCTACTACTACAAACCTAGACAGCACCTTAAAAAGCAAAGACATCACCTTGCCAACAAAGGTCCGTATAGTTAAAGCTATGGTTTTCCCAGTAGTAATGTACGGAAGTGAGAGCTGGACCATAAAGAAGGCTGATCGCCGAAGAATTGATGCTTTTGAATTATGGTGCTGGAGGAGACTCTTGAGAGTCCCATGGACTGCAAGAAGATCAAACCTATCCATTCTTAAAGAAATCAACCCTGAGTGCTCATTAGAAGGACAGATCCTGAAGTTGAGGCTCCAGTACTTTGGCCACCTCATGAGAAGAGAAGACTCCCTAGAAAAGACCCTGATGTTGGGAAGGATTGAGGGCACAAGGAGAAGGGGACGACAGAAGATGAGATGGTTGGACAGTGTTCTCGAAGCTACTAACATGAGTTTGGCCAAACTGCGAGAGGCAGTGAAGGATAGGCGTGCCTGGCGTGCTCTGGTCCATGGGGTCACGAAGAGTCGGACACGACTGAACAACAACAACAGCTACTACTGCCACCTGTAACAGATGGTGCAGTGATGATGTCACCCAGTTATGTCATGTAGATACTCAAAGGCATAGAGCAGAATAAAGACCTGAGTCACCCTGTAAGTGGAAGGCCACAGATTGGAACAAAAATATCCCCAGCACCACCTTCTGAGGTCAACACTCCAATATTCCTCTTCCACATACCAATTTCCCAATGTAACTCACCTACTAGGATGACCAAAATTGTTTCTGTTCCAAACTCAGCCTGAAACTGGATTGAATGGTTCTAAATAATTAGTGTACTCCAGAACCACTGGGTAGTGGTAGTTATCCCAGATCACTGGCTCCAAAATAGGTTTCTTCAATAAAGTCTTCACTTTTTAGGAAATTGAAGATCACACATTCTTTTAGATAGGCATTGACCACTTCAGTAATCCAATACTCTATCCTAGCCACAGCCAATGCAGGATGCAAAGGAGGGCCTTTCCCACTTGAAAATCTCTCTTGGATGACTTGAAAAAAATTCTGGATGACATTGTGCAGATGCAATGGTGACAGAGAAATAAGATGTATTGGCCACCATCACAAAGCAAGCCCAATATGGGTTTTCACCTATATCCGATCATATTCACTACATGTCTTCCGCCATTTGCATTTTAGCAGTTGACCCAAACATTTAATTGCCCTCAGCTCCTCAGTCAACATGCCTCTACAGCTGGATTGAGGGGGTTTGGGAGAAATGGATATTGATGGCCTCAGGCATCCCCTTATTTAATGTAGAGATCAAGGTCTCAGTAGTACCATTGGCTTCAGGAAAATCTCCAAGAGACCTCAGAAAACTATCTAGATTCATTAGTCTTCAGGAGTCAACCATCAGAACCAGTTCTCCACCCCTGCAGAAGTTACAGATAACCTGTAGGTCAAACGTGATCAGGTCAAACATGAATCAAGTAATGATCTGACCATGACAATGTAGTCTTTATTGGCTTCCTCATGCACTGATATTCCGCCCCCCCCTTCCCCTGCAGAAAATCAAGTCCAAATTGTATCCTGCTAAATTTATCCTGCCCAGATAATTGAGACAGGCCTGTGGTTGCCATGGAGGTCATGAAATTTTCAGATGCTCCTCAAAAAGAGCCTCAGCATGCATATTAAAGCTCCCAGGACCACCAATCTCAGAGTCCTCAATCATGTTTGAGACCATCTGTTGGTACTTCAGGCAGGGATATAGTTAGGCACTGATGTGGATAGTATACCAATGGAATTGCATCCTGTCTCATGTCCCCAACATCAGGTACAGATATTCAGAATCGGCAGATTGTTGGGTAGGGTGCCTTATAGAGCAATACTGTCCCTTCTTGCCGCTCATGTTGTGTTTGGTGCTGTACCTGCTTACCTGCTTTACATATTCTATTTGCCACCTTGTTTGTATGTAGGGCAAGAAGTCAATCTCATTTACAATATTTGACATTGTGCATTATATCCTATATTGCCCTATATACAACTTAAAGTTTAACCCAGCAGCAAAAAGGCTGAGCATGATCTCTTTAGGTTAGATCACCTCTGTTTATATAGTTAAATTAATGTGACTGGTTAGCACTGGTAGTGAGGTAGGCAGATTTGTGTTTGCATCTGAACAGCTGAATTTGGGCATCAGCTCAAGAATATGTGGTAGGTTCAGGGTGCAAGGAGAAGTTTACCTATCTTCAAACAGCAGCACTGGCAGAATAAACAGGTGATCAAGAGATCTTTGTATGACAGACATAGTAATACCTGTTTGTTAATCCCTATACAAACTAGACATTTACAGCAACTCTGTGCATTCTACTTAGAAGTAAATCCCATTGAATTCGTTAACACTGACTTCTGAGTAAACATGTTTAGGATTGCACTGTAAGTGTACCAGCTTTCCTTCTGCCAATTGCTCTTTGTTGTATTTGTTTTGCATTTTCAGGAATCAAGGAGATGATGTATTTCCTGAATCTTTCAGGAAACAGTGGTGACATATTCCACATACTATACTCTCTCAGGCTAGATTTTACTAGGATTAAAGCAGATGTGGCATTACTGGATTCTGCTAAGCCTCTGGTGATTTATAAAGATATAAAATATATATTTTATGATTACGATGATGCTAAAAATTTTGTGGATAATAATATAGTTGCACTGAAAAGAGCAGAGAATAGAACAACTACTGAAGATACAAGAGAAGGAGAAACAAATCCCCCTTTGCCAGCTGATCTAACTCTTACGTTCACAAAGGATTTTTAAATTTTTCAGTGAGATAAATATTTGCATTCCCTTTTTAATGCATTGCAATTTAATTCAGTACAACTTACTAACTGGTATGGTTGTTGTTTATATATCACTTTTTAGTCCAAAGGCGCCCCAAACTGTCTTATTCAGATACATGCTTGAGATGGTGTATTTGTATGTCTTCACTCTATAATCTAATTTTTAAGATATTGAAGCAATCCTGTACACACTTGCCTAGGTGTAAGCCCCAGGTGTAAGCCCTAGGTGTAGGACTTATCTCTATGTAAACATACTTAGGGTTGCCCTGTGAGTACTGTCTCAATATAAATTGCCCATGACCCCAATTCAGGTATAGTAATTCACAATAACCAGTGACCTAGGAAGGGAAACCTACCCCCACAAAAATTCTTATCCAATCAAACAAGTTATGAACGAGCATTATGATGCACATATCAATGCACCCCAAACATAAACACATTGGCTGAGTGGAAACCTGCTCCTGCATGTCATTTGTGTTAAAAACTAAAATAGTGGACAGAATCCGAAGAGGCTCACAGAAATGGCTTGCTAACCTAGGGCAATTTTTAATTTACAAACTTTGAGCAGTTTACCACTGCCCCCCCCCCACTGCCCAGCATTTCACAAACTCTCAGTTTTGAAAACAGTTTTCCCATGCAGGGTGAAGGGTTCCTGTTCAACAAAAACGTATATAGCCTGTTTGGTTCACTGAGCATTTTTCACAAATGCCAATGTTTCTGTATACATTTTCACAGTTATTGCTAAAATAGTTCATCCAAATTTACTTGTAATGCTTCTGATCATGATCCTACCTTGTGCTTTACTTTTTGCTTTGACTCAGAAAAAAAATTACTAAATTCTACTTTTACTCTTGTTTATAATGTTTTAAAGTCAAATTTCAGTAGAATCAGCAAATGGTGCATTATTTCATATCATGGGTCAGAGTTCTTATAACTGCTATAACTTTCAAAGCTGTAGCTTTTAATGCAGAGTTTCTCTAGTGGTTTCCACTAACTTTATCTTTTTGTCATTTTTGTTGTTGTCGCTGTTGTTATTTCACATATATATAGGGTGTGCTAGTGTACAAAGCAATAGCCTGTAGGGTTGGGCAGTTAGCCCTAAATAACTTCCATTTCTGAAGGAAGGTCTTCTCTTATATCAACATGGCTGGGTTTTAGGATCAACTGTGACTCCACTACCTCCTTGTGACACCACTACCTAGCAAGGTTTTAGAGACAACAGCACATGAGAGAGTTTTTCTATGTGATAGCCTATGCCATGCCATCCTCTCTAAGCTACATCTTGCAGTGAAATTATATGCTTTTCATTGGCAGATGAAGAGGCACCCCTTTGCCCCTAGACCTTTTAGGGAAGGATGAACTGACACGAATTGAATATGGTCACCTCCTTTCTTGAGATGTTATTTAATGTGGTGTTAAATTATTTTTATATCTTTTTGCTGTTGTGTATTTTAGATCTGTATATTTCTTTACGTACCATGCCCTGCAACTGTGTGATGAAGGACAGATAGTAAATGCAATCAATAAATGGCTTTATTACAGATGATGGGGCATTGAATGAGACAGTCAGTGATATTTAATGGTAGTCATACTCAGAGCTGACCCACTGAAATCAATAGATTTAAGTTACTTGAGTGAATTTATTTCTATATGTCTACTATGAATATGACTGGCGCCATGGACATAGCCAAGATTTTTGTTAGGGGGGCAGGCCTTTTGTTGGGGGGACAGAACCTCAGTTTGCTATGTATTTTTATTGATGGTTATTGATTTAGGGGGGCAGCTGCCCTTTCCTGCCCCCTCTTGGCTACGCCCTTGTCTAGCACCTGATGTCACACAACAGCTTACTAATGCTGTTGGAGGATGGATGGCGGCTAACAGATTGAGGTTGAATCCTGACAAGACAGAAGTACTGTTTTGGGGGGACAGGAGGCGGGCAGGTGTGGAGGACTCCCTGGTCCTGAATGGGGTAACTGTGCCCCTGAAGGACCAGGTGCGCAGCCTGGGAGTCATTCTGGACTCACAGCTGTCCATGGAGGCACAGGTTAATTCTGTATCCAGGGCAGCAGTCTACCAGCTCCATCTGGTACGCAGGCTGAGACCCTACCTGCCCGTGGACTGTCTCGCCAGAGTGGTGCATGCTCTAGTTATCTCTCGCTTGGATTACTGCAATGCGCTCTACGTGGGGCTACCTTTGAAGGTGACCCAGAAACTACAACTAATCCAGAATGCGGCAGCTAGACTGGTGACTGGGAGCGGCCGCCGAGACCACATAACACCGGTCTTGAAAGACCTACATTGGCTCCCAGTACGTTTCCGAGCACAATTCAAAGTGTTGGTGCTGACCTTTAAAGCCCTAAATGGCTTTGGTCCAGTATACCTGAAGGAGCGTCTCCACCCCCATCGTTCAGCCCGGACACTGAGGTCCAGTGCCGAGGGCCTTCTGGCGGTTCCCTCACCACGAGAAGCCAAGTTACAGGGAACCAGGCAGAGGGCCTTCTCTGTAGTGGCGCCCGCCCTGTGGAACGCCCTCCCTTCAGATGTCAAAGAGAACAACAACTATCAGACCTTTAGAAGACATCTGAAGGCAGCCCTGTTTAGGGAGGCTTTTAATGTTTAATAGATTACTGTATTTTAATGTTCTTTTGGAAGCCGCCCAGAGTGGCTGGGGAGACCCAGCCAGATGGGCGGGGTATAAATAATAAATTATTATTATTATTATTATTATTATTATTACCTGAACCATGCATGGCAGAGGTGAGATTTTAACCATAGGCTTCCTAATTCATAGCTCAGTCTACTCTATGCTACACTAGTTCTTGTGAAGCTGTCCTTTGTATTTGTTTCTGGTGATGAATCAACACTATATTTTGCAGAGCATAAATGAAGTAATGGGGAGCTGTGCAAGACAAATATTACTGCTTTATGTCAGGTTAAGTGACCAAGATTTCTAAAGAAATGAGGGGACTTACTGGCACTCATAATACTCAGGAAGCAATAATTGAGAGGTTGGTGGAGGTAAACATCTAATGGCCTCAAGAGTTGATGGCTTTCCCAAAGGAGATGCAAAATTGGCAGATGTCAAAGGATATCTCGGATACTAATGGGGATGCTCTAATATGCATATAGTTACATCGCCTACAAAGTCTTTCCCATTAATTTCAGTGGAGGGGTAACTCTCCAATTAAGCAAGGAGTGGAACCTCTATGCATAAGAGTTCCACGTGACTTTCATATCATAGTGACAATTCCTTACTGCTGGGGACCAGACTAAGTTCTGGTGGACACTGTAAAGAATTCTACTGAATTACCTTTTGGGGGCTTATCCCACTGCTATACTTATATTATTTTTCTGCCTTCTTTCAAAACAAATAAGATATATAAGACTGAAAAGGATAACATGCACATACTCATCTGAAAAATTGTCACACGTTGAGAAATCATTATGGCTGTTGTATCTCTTTGTTTATCTGTCTGGTCTTCCTAAAATCACTTCCCTTCATCACTAGGAAAGTAAATAGGTTGTGCCTATAGTTGTTCATTTGTAGGATTAGATCCAGACTACTTAGACCCATTGAAATCAATGACACTTAAGTTAGTCATGATCCTTTAATATATATATATATATATTTCTGTACACTACTAATGTATAGAGGTTTGTGTCCAACTACTCTGCAATGCTCACTTCTGTAACTTTAAAATCCGTAGCTTTAAAAATCAAGAACAGCCAATAAAGATATTAAGAGCCTGATTCCTATAAAGGAATTTCTTAAAATAGTGCTCTTTAACTTCTAGGGGAGAAAGAGGATCACTCAGCACCTCATAAAAGGCGATCTGTTTTTTAAACCAGCTGACCCTAAGGGGTCAAGCCAGGTCATGCTTTCAATATTTTTATTGTATTAAAACCCACTCCTTATAATTTTCTTTCCCCCAATAATCCTTAATAAATCAATTCTGTATCATTACCTGCTTGTGGCTGCTAGTATATTAACCATGTCCCTAAACCAGCATGAACACCTTAAAGATCAACACACGTCAATTTTTCAGCATGGAGTTCCTTTTTGTTGGTGTTGGCTATAGATTTGAAAGACTTGGGGATGTTCATAACAAATTTCCTGAAGTCCACTGAGTTGACAGGCAGGTAAAATATATATTTCCATGCCTTAATCCTTTTGCCTTCAGATTTGAAGATTTTAATAGCTATGGAAAAATGTACAAGCATGGTCAAGACAGGACAGTGGTTACAAAAAGCATAGTTTACTTAGGGCAAAATTTGCTGTCAGGAAAATGGAGCATAGCTTCTGAACTCAAGAACCAGCAGTGCATGTGCAGGTTGGATGTAGATGGTTGCTACAATAAGACTTCTTTCATACAGGTGTGTTTATGCCCCAGGCTTGCTGGCCACAGTCCATTCCATTTACAGAAGCTGAATTAAACAATAACTACCGCATTGCAAAAAGAAGAGGGGGGGAGGGAAAGGTGAGCGTCAAAGGAGATGCCTGAGAGCTTTGTTAGGGCCAAGAAAAACCCTGTTGCAGTTGTCAGAGCTTGTTGATGTTGCAGAGAACGGCACTTTTTTTTTCTCCTGGATTTTGTGGTTCTGCCTTAGGAAAGAAAGTAAAATAGAACGGAAGAACAAAGTCCTACTCTATAAATCAGCAGCTGCTCCTTGCCAGATCAAAGGAGTGACATTTTTGCTCCTGGACTACTTGTCCACTTTAGGTGCTTGACAGACAGCTAACAGCTTGCCTGCTATACAGCATAGGAGAATTGGGCTACATCTTCTTCAGAGTAGATGACAAGCTAATCAGAGATACCTATAATACAAGACATGCAAGAGCACCTTGATCTCTTCAAATGTATCTAGCAGGTTGTTTCTAAGCATGCTTACACATTTGGAGAAAATTATTACTAAACTTATTTTCCTCTGAAAGTGCTTTTAAATTTTGTCAAATTTTATCATAAATACCAAAAAGCAAACAGATACTAGCTTTGAAAATGAATATCCCTTTGTAATTGTTTGTATAAAACATTCAAAAACCTAATCTGGTTTGGAATAAGCACAATTGCCAATAATTTGTCTAAATGCTACAAAATATGGGCTTTCCCCCCCCAGAAATTTAAGCTATGACAGCAACATAAATGGTTGAGTGGTCAGTTTAAGAATTATATGAAAGGTCTCTGTTTTGTGCAGTGGTTATTCCAATGTACATAAGCTCAAAATAAGAGGTTTCAAATTTGCAAAAGCTGTACTTAGTGCCTCTATAAAATGTATGTATACAGACCTGGAATTTTAACATCAGCAGTAAAACTTTCAAAGTAATTCAGTTTCTAGTTGATTCTCATCTGCAATAAATCATGTGCAGGATGAGGCAATATACTACAACATGTCTATTGACTTAGCATTTTATCTTTAAGATGTGAATAGCTAAGGAACTCTTTCTGTTTGTCTCCTCCCTTCCTTTCAAGTACCTATGAAAGATCTCTCTTACAGTGTGATAAATAACTGCTTATGAATAATCTAATGCCATTATAGAAAGGCAGCAGACATTACTTTGGAAAACATGACCTGCTGAGATGTTTTGTTATGTGGCATCAGATGTGATTACATTCACAGAATAGTGTTTATTACCATTCAGATTTCCAGGGGAAATAAAAAAATAATTTTCTACATAGGTTAAAAATTCTTGAAAGCTCATAACGGAAATCGGTGTCTGTCAATGTCTTTCTGTAGTAGCAATTCTTTATTACACTTAATATTAGGAGATTTATTTATTTCTGCAACTGGTTATTTATTCACTGTAGGGATTCACAGTATATTTATAATCCAGGATCGTGGATTATTCCATTATATTATTATAATTTTAATGCAAAATGGACTTGTACTGTTCAGTCTTATATTAGGCTGCAATTGTATTCATACTTTCCTGGGAACAATCACCAGTAAACACAGCGGGACTTACTTTTGAGTAGACACACGTAGCATTGTGCTGTTCAATTTTTTTAAAAACCACCAGAAAATAAATAAAGAAGCACCTATACATTAAATAGCTACCAGAATTCCACAGCATGTTACAATTAGACAATTTATTAGCAGTGTTTGTCTCTTAAAAGTTCCTTTTGAGACAGAGTATATGGCACATATATGTTCCTGATAAAACTGGGACACTAATATAACAGCATAATCCTATACATGTCTACTCAGAAGTAAGTCCCACTGAATTCGGTAAGATTCCCTGGTAAGTTTATATAGGACTATAGCCTAAAGATTCAATCTAGTGCACATTGATTTGGGATTAAATCCTATTAAATAGTGGGATTACTTCCAAGTAAATGATGTGTAGGGTTCTGCTGCACACCATATTTCCAGGAATTGTTTCATCTAACTTCATTGAGTCCTACACAGAACCCTATAGTTTGGCTCCATCTCATGGCTTCCTAGTATATATGTTGGCAGAGGTCACTGGGAACCTATGTCTGGTGTTATGAGTGAACATATTGGTACAAGATATGCAGGGAAAGGACTTGAAAAAGGCATAGAGCTGGACCAAATTTTGAGAGGCAGATATGCATTTTCTTTTCCACATTTTAATGTTGCTGACAGAAATTCAGATTTGGAGTTTAAAATTTCATTTTAAAAAACAAGGTAGCATTTCAGTACTCAGCATATGCCTTTCAGTGTTTTCCTGATGAAGATATGTATAAATCCAAATATGTATGAATGTATCCATGCTTGAATCTTGGCCAAAAGTGCCAAAAAAAGCGCCGGGGGAGTGGTTTTGCCAAGTCCCTATGTTTTGTGTAAATTTCATTTTAGCTGTGTACACTGAGCTAAATATAGCTCAATTTTCTGAATCATAAATCTGTCCCTTGCTACGTGAAGCTGAATACATTTTGTTGGTTTGTTTCAAAAATTTATATACTGCTTTTCACTTTGTGAATCCAAGTTTTATGTCTGTTTTGTAGGAAATTTATACATTTTGTGTCTCACAATTTCCATTGCAGTGGGAGGACAGGGTTATTGCATTATGTGCGGGAGGTTACTGCTTTTGTCTGTTATTATGATATATATTTTTGTATTGCAAACCATAATAATAATAACAATAATAATAATAATAGCCCAGTCCAAGAACCCATGGTGGCTTTAAATACCTAGGAATAACTTTCGCATCTGATATTAAACAGAAGGAACTATACAAATATTTATAAAAGCATGCAACAGGATCTTTAAAAATGGAAGCATATTAACCTAAGATGGCTTGCATGCATTGCAGTAATAAAAATGTCGATTTTGCCTACATTCTCATATCTTTTTCAGATATTTACCAGTCCCATTCTTCCCTCTTCACTAAAAAAAAGCAAAATAAACTCAATTATATAGGAAGAGGTCCAAGAGAAGCTTAGGAATGCCCAATTTAGGACTGTACCCATAGGAAGTGGGAACTAGCCTGATAAAAAGTTCTTGTGAACTCAAAAGTTTGCACACAATTTTGTTACATTTTGGTTGGTGTAATAAAGGTTTTGTCCTAATGGGAGTTTTGGAACTTTGTAGTGCTTTAGAACAAAACCAACCCCCCCCCCCCCGCTCTAAACAGGAAAATAATGATGTTTTTATAGGCATACTATCACAGGGGATACTAGTATTTTCTGTAGTGCAGGCACTACAGAAGTATAAGTTTAATCAAGAAGAGGAGGAGGAGGAGGAAGAAGTTGTTGTTTTGCATTGACCATGGTATCATAGTGCCCATCTAGTCATGAATTGCCATTGTTAAGGTCCCCTAATCCTTGTTTGAATGCCCACAAAATTTGCAGTAAAAAGTGTTTCAAGTAAATGAAGTCTTCCTTCTAACTTTCTCTGACTTTTCAAGTATTATGTACTTAATAGCCTTTTGGACTTGTTTGTAGCCAAGTGATTTAAAGCAGCTTTAAATAGACTTACAGAAAGAATGTCGTGTAGCCTGGTATGGCACAGTCATCCTAAAGAAAGACGTGTATCATCCTTTGTTATAAATGGAAATGGATACCTAATTCTATTGAGAGAAAATAATGAAATGAACTGAAATTAGCCAGGAAAAAGAAATGTGTGTTTAATAATTAAGGATTGTTTGAAAGGTAGAAAATAAACTATAAACTGTAAATTAAACTAAAACTATTAATTTAATATTTTGTATTCCAGTACTCCAGAAAAGCCTCTTCTGTAGGCCACTCAAAAATCACACATTTAGGGCCAAGCTACACATGTTGTTAATTCTGTAAATAAATAGTTGCTGCTGCAGCAGCCCCCAAGCAGGATCGAAGACAATGGTAAAGAGGAAGGCAAGGGGTTAATTCCCACAGTACCAATGAAAAAAATAACGCCTCCCAAGTTGTTTGTATTATTGGGAGGGAAACTTGGCATTATTCTGAGTCACTGGAAAGATGTTACATAGATATCTTTCATACACAAAGCCCTGTGTCCAAAGAGCCATGTTCAACCAGTTCTGCATGCTGGGCTAGTCTTTCTCAAATCATGCACCCATTCCACACTCCTTTTGCAAATAATGATACTTTCCCCCCCAAAAAAGGGGGGGATATGGTATTGAGAGTTGTTATTCAAAAGAAATGCCAAAAAACCCCACAAGGCATATTTCCCAAATTTCTTTAAGTATGTCTAAGGTAGCTCTTTGGATGCACCCAAAATATTCATCCAGATCCTTAAAACCTCACAATGTGAAATTATACAGTTCACTTAAAATGAGCACCTCATTGTGCTTACATTCAGTAGAGGAGGCTGCATGTACCGGTAGAATGTTGTTCAACTTTGCACACCGATTGAAATGTGGCTAGTTGGGACCATGACTCTCTTCCTGGTGACCACCATTTCCTAGTTGCTTAAACAGAATAAAGAATGCCATTTTTACCCCCAAGCTCTTCACACATCATAGAAGCAAAAGTCCAGGAGAAATAGATCCTGCTGGGTGTAGGAGAGCAAAACCCTACACCACTCTCATGTTCTCTGGCCTGTGTAGAGAACTTAAGGGAAGGGAAGGGGTCAGCCTCTCAACTTCATACCAGGCTTTGGATACTGCTTTCAAATCTTGGAGTGTGCAGAGGACTTGGGGAAGAGGTGGTGTTGCTGGAAACCACAAATAATGATTGATCAACCAAGGCCAACCCAATTATGTGGACTCTTGGCTTGGAGAATGCATGAATAGTACCTGGCTGGCATTCATTCCTGAGGTTTCTTCAATAATAGGCACCATACACAAGCAGATTCAGCCCCAAGTATTCCTTTTTAGTACAAGAAATATTTGGCAGCCTGTTCTAAAATACACACTGTATAGCCACTATGGCTTCATAGAATGCACAATATTCATGACTACTGTGAAGGGAAACCTCCAATAGTAACACTACTATCATTACAAATATGTGCCAAAAGAAGAGGGATTAAATTTCATGTTTGTGTTTCAGAAGAAGCAAATCAGCTGAACAAGACAGTCCTGGAATTTGTCAGTTATAGATGCAATAAATATATGTGTTTTAGTCTCCTGAAGTGAAAACTGCATATTTTCTGTAGTAGATAGGGTGTTTGGGGAGTGGGGCCCTAGGATTTACATGTTTCAAAGTGCCATAATACCCTGCAAATATAATAACACATAGACAAATATCTATGAACGTTTAACAGATTTACTCTATGCCATGTTAAGCACATCAGAACAATATATGGTTTGCAAATGCTTAAGCCTGTCAAAATATTACCAAGTAGCCATAATAGCTCATGCCAAATGCTGTTCATCAGCTTTGATTCTGCATGAAAAGAAATTCACATGAAATTGAATATTTGGTACCTGGAAAAGAACTCTGGGAATCTCAATTTTCATTTTAGAAAGTGTGTGTACAGTATTTCAACAAGTAGCTTAGGGTCTATTTGATTATTTTCTTTTGCATAGCAGAGTCATCAAATGATGTTAGCCTGACATTTTGTGAAATAAGTTGTTTTTGACAAAGAGCTCAACATGGAATAAAATATTGGTAGGTTACCATAGCAAGATGACCAAGGGTCAGTATGGCTACAGAGGTATAGAAAACTATTGGGTGCTATATTGGGCACAGAGGATTTCATTGGAGCTTTTCAGCATCAAGTGCATCAGTCTCATAACGGTGTTCTTGACTGATCGGCACCTTATTTACTGTATTCAAAAGTAAGTTCCATTGAAGACAGTGGGATTTATTTCTGAAAAAACATACCGGTACATAGGATTGTGGTATAAATGAATGTGGAAGCACAATTCACCAAATAATGTAAGTGAAAATGCCTTATGTTTATGTATACTAGAAATGTGAAAACACGCTTCCTTTCTTTTTGCCATGGTAATGTGCAAATATGGCACAAGATCACCATGCAAGACTGTTCCCGGACACAGCTGCATTAATTTGTATGAGTCAGTTGGAGTATTGGGCAAATGCCCAACCTTCTATGTTTCTAAGAGAAAGATTCAGAAATCATCTCACAGACTGCCTTTATTCAATATTCAATATTCAATATAGTTCAACACAATGTTCAAATTATGTCAAGGCACCAAGGAAAACCAATGGGGCATAGGCAAAGCAGCCATGGTAAATGTGTTTAGGGGTGTTAGTCAGCTAAACTTACTCAAGGTAGAACCATTGAAATTAAAAGACCTATCTTAGTTAGGTTTATTAATTTCAATGGATGTACTATGAGTAAAAGTTAGTTGAATCCAACTCTAGGATTACAGTCCAGGAATAATTGTTTTGTGAGTGAGAGTATCTGTTTATAACCAAACTAGTAGACTTTAAGCCCGTTAAATTAACGGGCGCTAGAACATCATGGAAAGCGGGGACAGCAAGAACTTACTGAAGTGCTCGATGTACTTGGGCGCCCCGGCCAGCGCCGAATGGCCCTTCAGCAGGCAGCGCAGGAGGCGCATCGCGGCGGCGGCGGCACTGGCACCAGCCAGGCCCCGGCAGGCCAACTCAGCCGCCACTTGTAACGGCCGCTGCCGCTTAGAAGTAAGTCCACGCGAGCGCGCACCCGCCGCTTCAACAGCCCGGCCACCCGAAGTCTCTGCGCTCCAATCCCTGTGCCCATGGGGCACATGCGCAGTTTCGCCCAGCCGCCCGAAGTCTCTGCGCTCCAATCCCTGTGTCCGTGGGGCACATGCGCAGTAGGACACGGACGGACACAGGGACTGGACGCAGAGACACTTGCACTTTATTACTGTAGATGTGGCAAAGAAATTTATGTTATTGCTTCACTTACAAATGGAGTGTGGTGGGGTAAGAGTTCATGAAGATTGGGCACACAAATGTTTCACATATAATTCAGAAGCTTTTTCTATTCAAATCTATGATATCTTTAAAATAAAATACTACAGTTCTTTCCTCGTGCACTATGACCATTTAAGATTTTATCATAAGTGTTTTGCTGAAAAATAGGGTGACTTTTTAATAAAAAATGGATTCGATTCAATTTGAAAATGATTAAATTTCTCAGCAGGACCCATGTCATATGTACATTCCAAATTTTGAAATGTCAGTTGGCCAAAGATTAATTTTTCCATTAAAAGTGAACAAATTTGGATTTGTTTTGCATGCTTAAGTCATGCCAGCCCTCTACTGAAAATGTCAGTGCCATACAGTGAGCTGGAACAAAAACCTGAGGAAGAATGCTTCTTACATATTGTGAATGAATTATCACCATTTTCGCACACTACTATTCATGAACAAAAAATAATCCTTTCTCTCTTTTAGTGCTGGAAAATGAATATCTCCAAAGGCTCCACTTGAATTAAAACTAGGGGGCAATGGAAAAGGAATTCAGAAAATTCCATGTATAAGTTTCTGATTAGTCTCTAATGATGGTAATAGTTAAAAGTAATAACCCTTTTGAAGACAAAATAAAATAAAAAAATTCCTTCCCGTATAAATCTTTTGAAGGTTATTCAGTGGCTCATGAACAATTAAGTTGTTGATCTTAATTCAAATTTTAGTAAATCAGAGGGGGGGGGGAAATCACTTATTGTGGAAAATGGGCTGAGAGATCCTTCTGTTCTTCATATAGGCCAGCTTTTGTTTCTACTTCTATACTTACTTGGATGTGATTTCTTAAGATCCTGTTTGGGATTCATATTATCCATTACAGACATTGAACACCATTTCTAGGACCCATCGCTCATAACTATCAGGTTTTCACCAGATCCGCCAGCATCAATTTCATTGGTGTGAATGCCTAGAGCACAATCAGCATTCATTCTGACCATAGCACTTCCAAGCATCATTTAGTACTGATACATGTAATGTTGGCATCTACACTTCTTGCTGTAGTGCCATTACTGCTGATTTCTACAGCCATGTCATCAAAAGGACGGCTGCAAGTGGTGTCTACTGTACCTAAGGCTGCTGTGATAGGATACCTACCGTACCACCAGCAATGCAGCATTTCTGTTCTACTTAAAAGTAGGCAGCAAATATGGTCAACTTCTCTGAGTGGTACATAGGAAGAACATGAGTCTCAATGGTGGGAGGGAACAAAGCTCCAATGGCAGATCAGCTTTTAAAGACTTCTTCCTCATGTGACATTTTCCTGTTAAGCATCTTAACTACTTTTGTTAATTTTAATAATACTGGTGAGGGATGCATGACTGTTGGTGTAAGGGAAATAGACGGTGCAATACATCAGTGCCCTTTATCATAGTACCAACCTGTACAATTGTGCTATTTTGTCCTCTTGGGGTGAGAATTATTTTTATTTTTATTTTTATTTTTTATAGACTGCCAGTACACCCCTGGTGTCCTTTGAAACTAGATCAAGCCATTAGTTCTTCCAAGTGGAACCTTTAATTCTCTCACCATTCCATCCAGCTCTTTAGTTCAATACTATTAAACATTGTTAAAACCTGGGATCCTTTTATCCTGGATCACTGGATTCTCACTTTTACTTTTACTTTCACTTGTCACTTTTACTCCTTTCACAGTTTCTTTGAATTACCACTTCAACATCTGTTCTTCAACAAGAAGCAGATATTCTTTTTCAGAATGGAGAAATAAAATTATTCCCAGAATCATCTATGGTTACTTCTGTAGACTACTTATTCATGTTTGCAGGGTATCACCTGCATCCAAGCCACCAGGTTCTAGATGGCTTCATTGGCAATCATCCCATGTCTTTCAGCTGGGCTTGAGTTATGTCCATAGACCAGGCATAGGCAAACTCGGCCCTCCAGATGTTTTGGGCCTACAACTCCCATCACCCCTGACCACTAGTCCTGTTAGCTAGGGATGGGAGTTGTAGTTCCAAAACATCTGGAGGGCCAAGTTTGCCTATGCCTGCCATGGACTATAGACAATTCCTTCCTGGCTCAGCTCAGAAAGCTTCTGTGTTTTGCAACAGCTAATCTAGTGCTCTTAAATTACCACAACCACAAGAGCTTTTACCAAGTGTATAACAACCATTATAGCCCTTCTTAATTGTCAGAACATCACCCATATTCCATTATATAGACAGCTGGTTCTGGCTAGGAACCTACAGGCCAGTCTCCTCAGTGGGAAACAGCTACAGTCAGGCTGGCCACTGAGAGAACAGGCTGCTGGACCAGATGGGTCATTGGTCTGATCTGTCAGGGTCTTCTTACGTTCTTCATCAGTGGATCTTGAATTTCTATCACAATCCCTCTTGATCATTAAGATGGTGAAAGCAAAAGAGGGTTTATGAAAAGCATCAGTCAATTCATTTTCCAGGGCTCCAGTATGCTTAATACCTGTAGTGTGCTTGTAGAAGACATCTAGAACATTGTCTTCCTCCTAAAACCAGCCACTCAAGGCAGAATGAAGAGTTCCTGAGACCGGAAGCTTCTGTGTGCTTCTTTTCAGGTTTTGGTACAGCAGTTTTGGTAACTGCAGTATTAAAATGTTTGTTGTTTGGAGGCAAGTGGCTTTTGTTCTGCCTCTTGTGGAATCATCTCCCTCCCTGGAAATTTGAACACCCCCTTCCAGATGACTTGTACCCCCAGGGGAGCCTTCCCCAAATTTGAGAACCAGTGACCTAGGGCTTCCACTGTTTCCTCAAAAAATATCTGTTGAATCAATTAGCAGCTCTCACACAGATAAATTCTGGGCCAGTCCCCCCCCCTCTGTGTGTGTGTGTGTGTGTGTGTGTGTGTGTGTGTGTTACATTTTAGGAAATGATTGACTGGCACATGCACAGAATACCACAAGTGCCGAGCAGATTTTCAAAATCCTCTTCCAAAGTTTCTGTCCTGTTGACCTGTTGAATTAATTAACATTAGCCCCACAGGCTAGGGTTTTTAATTGTGTATGTTCATAAAAGCCAGTTTTGTATCCCTTTGGTCAAAGGATTATGAATTGTCCAAGTCTTCTGTATTGTTGTGTAAACTCCCTTTAAAAAAAAAAAATCTTAAGAGGATGCCCCCCTTTTTAAATTAATGTATACATTCTGACGAGTTTCCAAAGATATGACCTTTAGGTGAACCCCTTTAACCTTCCCCTTAATTATTTGTTTGAAGACAGTGTAGTGTTCTCCTGCTGAGAATGAAGAACCATAATGCATTGCAGTCCTGTGAGTAAGGGAGTGTTGTAAGGAAGTGGAAAGGGACATAAATAAGGAGACCACCAGATGTAAATAATAAAAAGTGGTTGGAGCTGAAATAAAAACTGAAAAAGCAATTTAATTTACCTTATGAGTGGCTAGGTTGAAGAAAGCAAGGGTCAGCAAGGCTCAAAGTGGAGGAGAATCTGTTGTGTGTTACCAATCCAAGTACAGTAAGTGCTTGTTTCATTCCTTAAACCTTGCCATCTGCATACATCATTAGAAGCTCATTGAAGAGAAAACAGTCTTATCAGGCTTTTCTGTTAATCTCTGTTGGCGTTAACTTCAGCTGATAAAAGGCATGCTAGCTGCAGAAGGCTCAGGTCAGTCCCTGTTTGGTCAGTGTAGCAACATTACTGGAAAGCAGCTAAGCAAATTAAGCCCTATCAAAGACCTTTGTCTTGGAGGACAGAAATATGCCTTGAATTCACAGTGTTATGTTAGGAATACAGCCTCAGTGACAGAAATCACTATTACCTAGAGGAGCAAGCTATAAAAGCAGTCTTAAATGCCTAGCATTTGCCTTTGACTAATTATAAGGCAGTTTATTATTATTATTTTTTTACAATTGGTGTATTTAAATAGTGAGCAATGTGTAAACAAAAAGATGCAAAGTAGCCTATGTAGTCTTTTGAGCATTTATGCATCATCTACTAAATGGCATTCCCACTAGCATACAATTAGAAGAGTTGATTTCAAAGGTGTCTGTGACTGTAAAGTGGACTTAACCTGGAAGAAGTGCAGTGGCTATGTCCAAACCCCAAATGCTAGATTCTAGTACCTTACAAACTTTTAATAATCATGGGTTTTATGTGAGGCTCACTGGCATCGTTATTAATTTATACGATACAAATAAGCTAAGTTTCAGGCGATGGGTATGTTTAGAATATCAGGAATCACTAATGATCATTAGCAGTTCTTAAGGGTCATTTAGCTGAGGAATGAATGACAATACTGGACAAACCCTGAACATAACTAATGTTCTCTAAAAACACAGAGAATGGAGATAAAAACAATAGAGATCAAAACAAGTGGGTCTTGTGAAGTATAGAAAATTGCCTTAACTAAACTGTGCAATTAAAAAACATTTTTTTTTTTTGAAAAAAATCATTTTACTGGGGTTAGTTTGAACAAGATTATCTGATGTGGGTTGTTATGCATTAACTTAATGGGGAAATATGCAAGCACTTATTTTTGGATTACCCACAAAATTAAATCCAGGCTTCCCTTGCCAAATAATGGGCTTTACCTAACATTCAGATGACTCGGACACTACTTTAGTTATGGTACCTGATTGGAGAAGAAGTTATTTTGGGCCTAATAATAAACACATGTACCTGCAATTCCCTCTTTCTATCAAGTTGAAAGGTGCCCCGGTTTATGGTTGGAAGTTGCCTTATGCTCTCTGCCCTGGGTGTCCCACTCTTGGTTGAAAAGGTCGCCCCCAGCTGGCACTGACCTCCAAATGACCCTTGACTTTACAGGCTTAAACTGCAGGAGTTGTAGAAGAGCAGAAGTTCTTTCTGGGCCAGCACTTATTGCTGCTGTGCTGGTGATAAAACTTCAGACAGCCTAATTGATGGCTTTGCTGACCTAACAATACCTTGTGAAAGCACAGAATAGCAAAGCCTGGTCCTCATTTATGGACAGCTGCAATGGCAGCTGAATTGCCTAGGACAAAAAAAATAAAAATAAAATATTCCACTTTAAATGAGTTTTTAGATGGTCAGATAATCTTGCTTTTGAAGTAAAATCAAGTGTTAAATTGTGCATATTTTTATGTGTGATTCATTATTTCCTGACAAACAGTTTTCTAACCTGGAATGTTGTTTTTGTTTTTAATGCGGTTTTCTGTACTGCAACTTTCTAGTGGGGGTCTAATAAAAGAATTTTATTTTTTTTAAGTACAGCACTAAACGGACAAACAGATTTCTATACTTTGTGTTCTATTTCAGGTTTATTAATGCCAGAAGAAGAATAGTACAGCCTATGATTGACCAGTCAAATCGAGCAGGCAAGTTCCAAGTAGTATCTGTATTCAAGTCCCACAGGCACAAATCCTCATCAAGTTATTCTTCAGGAGTCCCTTCACCTGGTAAATAAATGCTTCCAATAGGCATTCTGGGAGATTTTTTTCTTCTTATGTCCCCAGAATTCCGCTATAGGAAGCAACTTCACTAATTGGTGCTAATTGGAGATTTCCCACCCTGACTCTACTGAAACTGCTTTTTATTTTCTCTCTGAATTGGTAATTGGGTACAAGTACTAGTGCCACAAGCAGTTTGTTTGACTGGGAGCACTTGAATTGCTCATTGCTTTTCTGCATCCAATCAGCAGGACAATCTCATTTTCTTGCTACCCACAACTCCTTGGTGC
>JAWWNH010000066.1:37542500-37657500 GCA_034641385.1 Darevskia mixta
AGTATAAGGAAACTCAAGGGAAGAAAAGAAAAAACTATTTTAAGACTTTTGAACTTTGACCAGATGTTGACACTTAATACACAATTCCAGACAGCTGTGATTACTTTTTACTTTTGTCATTTTTCATCAACAACAGAGGACCAATGGAAACAAGAACACAAATGTGAAATCATGGGCTCACTGAAAACAATCTATTGTCCATGTAAAGATCCTCTGGGGGGGGAAAAGACTCCAAGAGTTATAACTACTGTAGTATATAAACATAGGAACTAAGTTAACTTGTATATTTCTGTTGATCACTCCGTTATGTTGCCTCAAATAGTTTTAGAAGGAGAAAAAAATATCCTTGTTTTCCACACTATGTGTGTTGTTCCCAAAAGAATGACTGTTTTGGTTCAGCAGTGAAGTCACTATCCATGAAAGACAAAAGTATATTTCAGACCTGTTTTGGCCAGTGAGAAAAGAATTACCCTGGAGATGAAGTTAAAGTCTTGCTGGGTCTCTCGTCACTCAGAAGACAGTTCCAAGAAGGCCTTGCCATCCCCTGGTTTTGTTCCTTCATAAATGTGTCCTTTAGTTTCAAACAGATCTTTTATAGTTTGTGCTTCATAAGCCCAAGATATTTTTGGACTCTTTTTTTTCAAAGAGCTTGCCGGTGAAAATTAAAAGGACAGAGCAGGAGCCTTCTTCTAGTAGTTCTGAGCCCTTGGTTTGGGACAAGACAAATCGGAAGGTTGGGCAGCTTTCCTCAACAAAAGAAGATACTAATGGTCTTTGCACCAAACCTAGAACATTATCATGAACTCAGAGCTTGGGAAAAAGCAAGAGAATACTGTAACAAACTTCGTACAGAGTTCGGTCTATTAATTGTTTCATGTTAGATATTCTATGTGTTTACCTCAATTGAAAAAAAAAGAATGTTTTTGCTAGTATCAGATCTGCTGTGGAATTGGTATTGTATGTCCATGAATTCTTCCTTTCTCAGCACGTGTTCCTCACTAGAAAAAAAAATGCTGTTACCTTTAAGCTTTGTCAAAATTTACATTAAAATACTTGTATGAGGACTGTGACGTTATGTTTTAAAGAAAAAGGTGTTAAGTCACAAAATGCGGTAATAAATATTTCATTTTTGATTTTTTGTTAGGCCTTTGTGTTTTTCATCATTAATAGGAGACTTTATTTCCTGGGGAGAAGAGATAAAAAAAACTTGTATTTGTTAACAATAATAATATAAACAAAACACATCAAAGATTAAGAGAGATTGCAACATGTGGTTTTATAAATGCCTTAGCCTGTGATCAGACATACGTGTAAGCTTAATGTCTAGAGCTAAAAATGTTTGTGTGTTACATATAAGTGGTAAAGGAAGCCTGTGTATATTTATTTACATTTCTATCCCATGCTACTCAACAATTGAGTTTTAGTTCAACAAGCCCAATGCTGACTTGAATGTAGAGCTTGACTGTGGACAGGATTTTATAATGAACCTGTTAATATTAGGGGTAGATTAGCAAGAGATCTAACTCCTGATATATCAGCTACAAACCATTACTTGAGTACTCTGTTTTATTTAATGATTTTTTTAAAAAAATCAACTACTGAACAAAAATTAAACTTAGCCATAGATTTACTATATCCATATGATTGTTATGCATGTATATCAGAAGTATATTGCACTGTTTTACAATGAGGCTTGCTCCTAGGATTGCAGCCATAGATACATATAATCAATATTGTAGTACTTAAATGCTGGTGATTTTTGTGGGGTATTTGTAGGGTGGACAAGAAATGCAAACAGTGTTATTTTTCTTCTACTTGCAAAATCTCCTTCTATTGTCCCAGAAAGAAAGAAAATTAGATTACTGAGAGAAAAGTTATGCATTCAAGGTGCAGACCTGATCTGAAGATAAGGAACTGATTTGTAAATAATTGTTTAGTTTGATTGAACAAGGTGTGTTTCACAACAAAATTCTTGGGAAGGAAGAGAGGAGTGGGATGGTTGAGTTTCACTGATGGTAAGTTAAACTCTTCTGGGCTAGAATGGTGCATTTGTACAATCATTTCTTATTTTATTAACCTGTGATATATAACCTTTTCCTCTTCCATGCACACAAATTCCTTGTTCCTCCCTTTGCAACGCACAGCAACCAAACAAGGAAGTCGCTACTTAACCATATTTTCCTGTTTCTTTCAAACTGGGAAACTATGGTTACCAGTTTCAGAACAAGCCAGGATATTGAATCACAGGTTGAAATTGGTTTAATGCTCTGAGTACTCCCAAACTTGGTAACCATAGTCTCCTGGTTTAACCAAAAAAAGGGGAATTGGGTTAAAACTACTGTAGAGGCTTCTTAATCACAGCTTGCACAAAGGGACTGAGCAAAGGGACTGCATGCACAGGTAAAAGGCTTGTGCATATCTCAGCTAAATAACCCAAAATATTTATTTATTTAAAATGTTTGTTAACCACTTTAATCAAAAGATCCCAGGGCCATAAAAGTATGAATGAAACTGATTAACAGACAGCATAAAAATACAATTTAAGACCAACAAATAAGCACATCAAAATAGAACAAGACAAAAAGAAATTAACCCTCCCCAAAGAAATGATCATCTGAACTTGGCCAAAAACAAGCTTCAGGTACACACAAGTGCTCTCTCTCACACACAACTAGGCTTCGTCCATCCATCCTGCTCATACCTTTTTACAGTAGATGGAAATAGAAGTGGGACCTATTTGCATAAGCCTTGGTTCTGACAAAGGCTCCGAGTACATTTTCAAGGGAGCTGAGTTATGTTCTAACATAAGAAATATTTTCATCAGATTATTTCATCAGAAATAATTACTCTCCTCCCCTGATTTGAGCAACATAGAAACCAGGCTACCCTGACTTCCCATTCCCATATGCAAACCAGAAATTGTAGTTTGTTACTCCCTAACAGGCCACCATCACCAGCAGGACCGGTGCTGGCAATTTTGGCGCCCTAAGCGAGGGGGCGGGCCATGTGACGTCATTGCGTATGACGCACGTTGCGGAGCGGTGGCCCCCCCCCTTCCCGGCTGGGCGCCCCCCGCCTCTGCAGTTTGCTTGCTCCGCCGCTGGTTGGGGTGGCACCGGGCAGCGGGGGGGGGGGGCGGGGGGCAGGCTGGCCAGCGCCCCCTCCATTTTGGCGCCCTAGGCAATTGCCTAGTTCGCCTAAATGGATGCACCGGCCCTGATCACCAGTGAACCCGAAGCCATAGTTTGTTGTTTGGTGACTGATTGTAGCTTATTGGGAAGCAACAAACCACTATACCTGTTCAGACTTAATGAAAGTCAATACATTCTGGTTCTTGCTGCTTGTGTCAGGGGAGCTGTGATAAGGCAATGTGTGCTAGTGTGCTGCTCATTCACTATAAACCAGAAAACCTGGTTTATTGTTGCATACAAATGTAACCATCAAGACTTAGACTGCATACACGCTATACCTTTAAAGCATATTCCCCTCTCCCACCCCCCACCTCTCAAATAATTCTGGGCACTATAGTTTCTCCTCCAACCACCATGTGCAGAATATACATGCTAGAGCTCCATGTCAACTCATTCTTAGTGGAAGTGAAGCCATGATGCAACCCTCTTTCATTACTGATTGTTATTTTTCTGTTTTGCTGGGGAACTCGCTGGAGGCAATCTACATCCCAATGACGAAATGTCCATCAAACTGAATGGAGCTGAGTTTCCATTCAGTTTCCAAATATTGCAGTCTTTTGCAAAATACCATTCCCTCAAGGCCAACCTGTCATGCAGCAGGTTGAAGCCCATGAGGGGGACAGATGAAAGCAAGAATTGGTGTCCATCTGGATGGTGCAGCAAGACTTCTTAAAGCCTGGCCTGAGCAGAAGAGACTTTGAGTGGCACTGCCTTCCCCACGATTTAAAATACGTAGGCAAAAACTTTCACTTGAAACTTCAACATGTTAATGAATCTGCAGGTCTAATGTTTCATTCTTACACTTTTTACAACAGTAGAAATATATGAAATGTTAGCTGAGATATCGCTCTGTTCTTAGCACTTTGTCTTAAGTTTGAGGGAGTGGTGGTGTCAATGTTTGGTTTTAATTTTTTGTTCCAGCTGAAACCTCCAAGTTTCCCAAATCTGTGCAACTCTCAGTTTATTGTAACAGAGAACTTTCAAGCATAGAATTACCGTATTTGGGTGTCAGTAAGACATTCCCCCCCCCCCCCCGTGTCATTGTATTTGCAAAAACAAAGCAAAGCAAAACTGGTAGCATTTTAAATAATATTTTCTGCCTTTCCCCCCTGACATTTGGCAAAACACAGGCTTTCTCCCTTGTGAGAAAGGGAGGCAAAGTTGAAAAGAACTGTCCCTACTGCTGTATGACTTTTCCTTCTCTGGGCTCTATTCTGCTTGATCTATATTGCTAAAATCCTTACAGCAATATAATGGGAGGAGATTGCTCCAGTCTGAGGTTTACTGTTTAGTATGAGGGGTTCCGATTTGGGTGTATTTAAGAAATGCTCAGCTGTCAAAAGTGAAAGAAAATGGGAATAGTGTTTTGACAGCAACATGGTGTTAAAGGAAATACTGTAGTCTGACTAAAATTGCTTATGTTCTGGGGAACAAAGGGTAATAGAAAAACACCTCTTGTTTAGAGGTAACGGGGGAAACCCCAAATTTCCATTTCCCTGAACAAATTGAGGAGGAATTTGTAATCCTAGTAAAAAAATGTTTGAGATTGATCTGTCCTTTGTTACTGAAGGCAAAAAAAAGAGCAGACGGTTCATCTTGGCTGCGCTTTGCTGGCTTCTAATGTCCAAAGGAGAAGCAGAGTGGCTTGTAGGAAACTCTTCAACAAAAAGCACATGTGGGGTGTCTCAGGCAGCTGCACCGAAAAGTTACAAAACGGCCATTAAACAACAACAACAACAACCCAACTTCAGCTCCTCTGTAGGTCCACACACACCAAATTTAACAAGTGACACTAAGGGTGTGATCCTATGCAAGCCTAACTGAGATGATGTTGAACTCTGTGGGACTTGCCTCCAAATAAATGTGTACAGGATTCAGAATTATGGGGTCATCGTTGTTTTTGAGCCGGTGGATTTGTCTGTGCCACATGTGAATATTAACATGGAAGAGGTAACCTGCATGTTGCAGGGGAATGAAAGTGTCTATTTAAGCCCTGGTCTAGATATAAGAAAAGTTTTTGTTTTGTTTTTAAATTGATTGGCGGGAGGAAAGCTGCTTCAGTGCCTCTGTGAAATGGAACTCATTCTATTTCCTCCTCTTTTTGTGGGATAAAAATTTCTGGGGATCCACGAGAAAAGCTATCCCAGGTGGCATGCTGTGTTGGAGGGGCACTGAAGTTGTTTTGGGGAGTCCACATTTACCTCTGCATTCAGTTAACCAGAAATGCGGACACTTAACTAGCACAGGGTGTTTTGCTTTTATAATAGCTATTCTTGTTTATTGATTAGCACCTTGTGCATGCTAAGCCCCCTTGAATTGAATGGCTGTTACTCCCAAGGAAGCACAGTTCGGGTTTTTGGTTTGGCAATAGACTACTGCTGGAAAGAGAGAGAGAAGAAAGAGAGAGAGAGAGAGAGAGAGAGAGAGAGAGAGAGAGAGAGAGAGAGAGAGAGAGAGAAAGAAAGAAAGAAAGAAAGAAAGAAAGAAAGAAAGAAAGAAAGAAAGAAAGAAAGAAAGAAAGAAAGAAAGAAAGAAAGAAAGAAAGCAAGCAAGCTTTGGAACTTTCTTCCCTGCCCCCTTCCTCTGGCTAAGTTGTTAATGGAAGCAGAGGGGAAGCCGGCTGCCCCCTTGAACTGGATAAGAGGGGGACACAGGGTGGGGGGAGGGGTTAGGAAGGCAGATTTTCATATTAATAGTTTGGGAGAAGAGAGAGACAGAAGGGAGCTGGCTCCTCTGGGCAGGGTCCCTGCCACAGTCATGATGGATGACCCAGCTCAGGCTGCCCCCTCCTCCCCGTCCTCCTCCTCCTCCTCCGGCTGCTTTAGGAATCAAATAAACAAACACCTCCACCCTCTTCGCAGCCTCGCCATTATGAATCAATTACCTCTCGCCGTATTTTCTTATTTGCTTAAATAAAGCACTCAGAGGATTAGAGCGGTTTTCTTTTTGTATCTTACTTAGGAAATAAATACAAAAGTCCTTGTCGCTGTAATCATAATGGTGATGATGATTTCAGGTTGAGGCACTTTGCAAAGAGCTTCGCCCGCTGAGTTATTTGCTGGATGGGAGACGCTGTATATTGTGCAATGGCGCAACTTAAAAGAACGCCTCTCTCGAACTAATGGGTTTTGCATTACACGCAATTACTTAGAGAAAAGCAACGTCGCCCTCGAGTGCAGGCAACCTCGTTATTTAACTCCTTGAGGACAAAGCCACTTGGATGTGTTTTCCTCAATAGCTATGAGGTACGAGGGCTCCTGAGATGCTGGGAAGAGAGGAGGAGAGACACACAGAGAAAGAGAGAATGAGAGACTTAAGGAAGAAAAGAAACCGAGGAGATTTTAGTGAGTTGGAAGGCAAACGTGCAAGTTGTATCTTTGCTCGATTGCGTCTTCCTCCTCGCCGCAGTTCGCGTTAGAGGCGCTCAAGGTGTTTCTATGGCTACCTCGTAGATGTGGGAGGGTCAGATGTGGGGGTGCCCAAGAGAAAAGGCAGCTCTTGGGTGATCATTTATCAATGTCACCCACATAATGATTCTCTCTGCAGCCTTCTATTGATGAGGATAATTACATTAGCTCAGAGTGACTGATCAATGAAAACCCACCAAACAAAAACTTCTTTGCTCTCGCTTATAATACAAAAAGAGAGAGAAATCAGATGGGAAGGCGAAGAATTCCTCTCTCTCTCTCTCATGCCTTTTCTCTTTACCAATGAACGTTTGCTAAAACGTGAAAAAGAAAAAGAAAAAAAAAATCAGCCCATCATACAACGGGGTGTTTTGTTTTTCTTTAAGTTATATTTTTGCGCGTGTGTGTGTGGAAACCGTTTGGTGCAAATGTAGTGACCTTAATTGCTTCCCTGGCCAAAAGTATATCCACATGTCTGAGAGAGGACCTGCGAGGCTGCCTGACCCGCTTTCACTCCAGGGTCTGCCATTGTTGGACTTGGGCTTTCAAACGGCGTGTTTTCTAAATGAAGGGAGAGCTGGGGAGATGCAAATCTCTGCAGTTGTCTGCATGCTCGGCTCGGCTTTGTTTTTTAATCACGTGAGAGAAGAGTAGCCTTACTTTTTCTCTTACCCCCACCCCACTCCCCTCTCCTTTCTGCTTAGATCCGGTTATGAGTTTACAGATGAATTACGGTTCAGCGGTTGCGTGGGTTGGGGGGCGGCTGGGGGCTGGGTGGGTTGAGAAGAGAATCAATATTTCACTCAATGGAGTCGGATTTGTATGTGTGTGTGTGCGTTGTTTTTACTTGTGGCTTGTTAAAAGGCGTCGGAAATGTTATTGTTGTGCCTCCCTCCTCTGCAGCTTGAATGCTCAGCCACCTGGAAGGAAACGTGGATGTGACATAGGCACATTTGGTTCCTTCTCCAAAAGACTTGGTGGCTTAGAAAGCTCCGGGGCCACTGAAAGGAAGAGTTGAGGGCAACCCCATCGCTGCAGGTGGCCTCCTCCTCTTCCGGAGCGCCCGGAGCTGCGCACGGGGGAGGAGAAGGGGTCGGGGCTCCTTGCCACAACGGAGAGGTTACCCTGACAGCCCAAGCCAAGAAGGAAGTTCTGTTGAATCCTGTGAGACTTCCTCCCAGGTAAACGAGGCTTAGTCGCAGCCTTGGGCTGCAGCCCTAGCCGGATTAACCTGGAGTTAAACCTAGTGGAAGTCAATAGGACTTACTTCTGAGTAGATGGGGTTGCTAGTCTGCGGTGTTGGTTGGGTGTACAGGGACACTCAGGGCTCTCGGGGTATCTTGGAGTAGGTGCCTTATTCCTCCCACTTGCCCCCACAGTCACTTGCAGGGGCAGCTCAAGGCTGTTGGGCAAAACTAGGGGCCCCGTGAGAAGGTCGACGCTGCCTTCTAAAGGGGAAAGGAGATGGTAGATCCCATTGATACCAGGGACCAGTTTGCGTGCTCCACTGCACACGCAAACACACACTCACACACCCCTTTAACCTAGTTAAAGGTAGATAGCCGTGTTGGTCTGTCATAGTCAAAACAAAATAAAATAAAAAAAATTCCTTCCAGTAGCACCTTAGAGACCAACTAAGTTTGTTCTTGGTATGAGCTTTCGTGTGCATGCACATGTGTGTATCTGAAGAAGTGTGCATGCACACGAAAGCTCATACCAAGAACAAACTTAGTTGGTCTCTAAGGTGCTACTGGAAGGAATTTTTTTTATTTTATTTTGTTTTTACCCCTTTAACCTGTAACATACCTAACCTGGGCCTGCGAATCAGCCCTTGAAGGACCACTGTGGGAGAGGCTGCGCTTCAAAGCTGAGGCTGCAATACTACGGTAGTCACCCTTATTCACGAGGAAGTTCCCCAGCAGGCCGTGACACTTACTTCTGAGAAGACCCTTGTCGGGTTCCACTGTCAGTCCAGCTTTTAAGGACAAAGTCAGAGGGGACTGGCGCTCGCGACGGAAGCTCACTTTGGGAATATGCTGCGTGGCTTTAGTTTCACCCAAATGTGCGCCACGAGTAGGCTATACATTCCATGGAGAGAGAGGGAGAGGCGTGCTGTGGTTTCAGCTGCGTGGGTATCGACCTGGAAACAGGAGGGGGGAGCCGGGTGGTGTCCCCGCTTCTTCCCAAATCTTCCCCAGCCCTTCTACTAAGGCAGGCCCAAGTCCCTGCCTCGCCAACTTCTCGACGCTGCTGGAGAACAGCGCGCAGCGCTTCTTGGCATCTCCGAGTTTGGCGAGGCGCTGAGCAAACAATTTAGCTTGCAGCTAATCCGCCTCATCTCCCCAGGTCTCTCCATAGGCGCGCTGGCCGATCTCTGCGCCTTTTAACACGGAGGTGAAGCCCTCTTGACTTCGAGGGGACTCACTCCCGAGCAGGCAGCCGGAGACCCCTGGCCGAGCATCTTCGTTTCCCTGGAAGTCCACGTTGCGCCACCAGCCCCGTTTTGCTGCTTTTAAAAAGAAAAAGGAAATCCCAAGAAGAAGTGGGAATGGGGTTTCTGCCGTGCGTGCTAAAGAAACAAAAAGGTCTTGATCTAGTTCTCCCGCCGCAATTGGAACTGGAAAAATAAAAATTGGGAAAGAGAGGAGCGAACAATTTGACCATTCCGGTTTTTGGAAATATGGTGCCTGATGGGCTGGGGAAAAGGGAGTCCGCCCCGTCGCCTTTTCCCGGGGGCCTGGTTCCCTAGCATAGAAACATTTTCAAATCTATGAGCCTTGAATGGACAAATACTTGCTATCAATATGGGACATGGGCCAGTGGCAAAAAAGCTTGAATGGAAGCTCTGCTGAGGCGTTGGGAGAAGCTAACGATGTGCCGCCGTTTTGCCATTACTGGGCGAGAGAGAGAGAGAGAGAGAGAGAGAGAGAGAGAGAGAGAGAGAGAGACCCTTTCTGATTAATAACTAGCAGGGTAATGTTGAGGGCTTTTTCTGCCCGATTGCCTTTTTGAATTAGAGCCGATTCCTTCACACTTCAATAGGGCCTGTCTCCTTTAAAATGACTGACAGATTTCCCTCTCCTTTCTCTCCTCCCTCCCTCTCTTGTCTTTCTCTGAGACTTAATGATGTAAATTTTCTAATTAGTTAAATCACGTCGCTTAAAGGCCTTAATATTTACTGGGGGGGAGTGATAATAATTCCTAATCGAATGTCTCGAAATAGCCACAGAAATAATGTTAAGGGTGTTTTTTGTTTAAGTGGAGGGGGCGAGAAAATGAGGAAAGTGGACTTAAGTGGGGCGGGGCGGGGCGGAGGAGGAGGTGTTAAAATAAGTAAAAACGTAGCTAAACTTAAGCCTGAAGCTTGCTCAAAGCCCCCTTCCCCCACTTTTTTTTTTTTTAAAGCTCGCTTTTATTTTTCAATCAGCTAAGATTTAATTAGGAGCCCCCAGGCCGGACGATCTGATATTTTCTCATTAGTTTCCCATCAGTAATCTTGAGTGTTATATTGGCTTAAAGGTTGTCAACATTTGACCAATTTTATTTAAGGAAAAGAAATCACGTATTATAGCTCCGGGACCTTAGATCTGAAAATAAATCCTGCTTGGATCAGCGGAACTAACAGGCGAAAAAAATGTTGACAATTTATCGTTGGATTTAATAAGTTGCATAATGTATGGTATACAGAGGGGAGGGGAGGGGAGGGGGGCGGGAAGAGAAAGAGGAACATATCCATTGAGTGCCGGCAAAGTACAGAGGAGCTACAGCTGATGTGCATTTTGGTGCCTCTACCTTTCGCCAACGGGTGTGAGAAACACCCGGCGGAGGCAAGATTTGGTTACAAGAACTGTAACCCTAGTAGGGCTTGGAAACTGCAAGAGAGATTTCCCCACCACCGACCCACCCGCCCCTCTTCCCGCGCAGGAGAAGCAAAGCGTTTTCCTTCGCTCTTGCCAGCGAGACGCAACGTCAGAGCGCCCCCTGCTGGCTCAGGGACCAAGAAAGTATTTGGGCTGAAGCATCACACTCAATGATATACTGTATATATATATATATATGTATGTATGTATATACGCACAAACACACTCCTTTCCCCGCCAGCCCACCGCCTCGCGCATAGGGGAGATTTCCTGTCTGGATTTCCTGCGTGAACAGAGAGAGGAAGAAAGGCGAAACCTGCCTTCTTCCCTGTAGGACTCGCTTATTCTGACAGTAGTGGGGGGGGGGGAATCCTACAAACTCTTTGCAAACCGTGTAGCACATTGCAAGTTGTCCTGTTTTGCTTTTCAGTGCATGTCCGAATGTGAGTGAGGAAATGAACGGGGACTTGAGCAAAATAAAGGAGGTCGTCCCTTCGGTGGGTGGGTGACCTTTTAGTTACATCCTCGGGGCAGTGCCGGCTTTCCCTCGGGTTTAAACGGGGACTGATCCCATTAGGGTCATACAGTATGCCTGTGTTAAGCAAGGGAGAGCTGGCAACGCCATGTGCCCGACGTGTCAAAAGGGGTCACACAAATGTATGTAAGCGCGCGGAAGTGCTGTGTTTCTTCGGAAAGAGTTTCCCGACCGGCCACCTGAATTCATATCTCGAACGCCGGTCTAGCAAGCGTGCAAGTTTTCCCCTCAAAGCGAGTATTTATTATAGAAGCTCATGGAAAGTGAAACAGAATCTAAAAGGGAGATGGAGCTATGGCAGCGTTGAGTTCACCTCATTAGGTGCAATCCGCCACATGTCTACTCAAAAGTAAGGTCAGTGTGCATAGGATTGCACCCCCGGCACATGTAGGTATATTGTATTTATTGCAAAAGCGGAGAACCATTTGTTCTAGCAAACATAGCAGTTTGCAAACGTGAAATTAAGGCTGCTCTCACTAAGAATTAAATCCCATTAGCTCCTTGATAAACGGAACATGGTTAGGATGGCGTTAAGAGCAGCACAAGGCATTCCTAGGACGGCATTTCCCCTCCTATCGCTGTGGATGAGGCTCATCTAACAGCAAAATGGACAGCGGGTGAAATCCGCAACGCACATCCTGTCGTTGAGCTAAGCTTCACGACCTGCTTTCACTTAAGTGTCCGAAAGTAGTGTTTTACGATTCACACCAGTCAAGTAATCCCGCCGAGCTCAACAACTTGATGTGATTTTCACTCTGCATCGAATTGCAGTTACTCAGGAGTGTGACATTTATGCGATCTGCTTCAGAGGGGGAAAATATGTTTTAGAATTAAAGGAGCTAGTCCCAAAGAAGTTGGCGCGTGTAAATCGGAGGAAGCGACCCCCAGGTCTCAGGTTAAGCCGGTGGTGGGCCGAACTCCTGATCTCTCCTGAGCACTTAGAAGAAACCGACCTGCAAGATGGAAAGGGGACCCGGATTATAAACTCATCAACAGCCTTTTGGTGCTCCCGTCGCTCTTTCAATGCAGGCTAATGTTTTAAGACCGAGGATATCTGTGTAGTCCAAAAATCCTCTGTTGGGTCTGAACACCAGAAGGCCCGTATAAATAGTATGCCCGTATAAAAGCGCATTTCCCCTGCTATTCTTGTCCCCTGTCTCGAGATGCTGCCGCTCGAAGGAAGGAAGGAAGGAGGGCTGGAGCAGCCCACCTGGAAAAAAAGGAGAGATCATGTAAGGCAAGCAAAACAGTTTTAAAGGCACAAATAAAAGCATAAATCACCGGCGTTTAAAGAGGCACCCGGGCCACTGTATAAACTCAGGTACAGTTAAATATTTATAGTTTAAAAAGGGTTATTTTGTCTGCTTTAGGAGCAGAACCGGCAAGTTTAGTAGGTTTCAGGGTATAAAGAGAGACAGAGAGACAACAAAGCACAGCGAGAAGACCTGGCAGGAGTGGGGGGGGGGGCGGTTGAAGCTGGGCAGGAGGCGCCTTCTGGTTTTATTTTTCTTGTCAAGAATATATGGGAGGAGTGGAGGAATTTATCTGAGCAGCAAAGCGCATGCTCCCCCCCCTTGAAACAAAGGCATGATTTCCATTGCAAATCCACCCCCACCCCACAAACCTTTTCTGCCAGGCAGAGGGACAGAGCAAACAACAATATTTATGAGAAGGCGCTCATGAAATTAATGTACCTTACTTTTAAAAAATCAAATGCTCACTACAGTGTGCCACGGCTCAGCTTAGTAAAAAAAAAAAGGGGGGGGGAGATAGACTTCCTGACAGTCTTGTCAACATCTTAAGTAAATGATCCCAGTGATGGTCTTTGGAGAGGAGAAGCCCCATTCCTTCTTAAGACACCTCCTAGCATTAATCTTAAACCAGTTGAAGATTATGATGGAAAATAAGAGGGAGGAGGGGGTAGAATGGCAAAGCATGTTCATCTCCAATTGCTTTTTTTTTTAATGCAAGCGGGCCAAATGTAACCGGAGAAAAGGGAAGAAAGAAAGGAAAATGCCAGAAAAAAAGAGAACAATTGAGGCGAATCCTGTTGCAACAACACAAATAAATAAATATGGAAAAGAGTTCCTTAATTGATTTCTGGATTGCTGGACTATTGGGTGGGCGTGGGGGCAGATAAACAGCGCTGGCCACCCCTCGCAACGAAGCAGCCACGAAAAGGTAACTTCAAAGGGGGAGGGGAGGCTATACTTTTATTTCCCTGACTGTTCATTAAAACAAAACAAAACAAAAAGAATCGGAACTGTTCGATGAGAAAATAGTAGTAGTAATATTATATATTATATATATATATTACAAGAAACCCATTACCTTTTCCGACTTTGTTTTCTTCTCCCAGAATAATTTATTAGTAGGACTTTGACTAATATATACCAATACAATTGTGGAATTACAGATGTTACGGGATTAAGAGCAAAAACCAATTTGGGTAGCATTTTTCGGGATTTGAATATCTCACAAAAGAAAATAAATATAGTGGGCAACTATTTTACCGAACACCTTTTAAATTCCAAGTCTTCTTTTTATTTGTAAACAGTATTTTCAAATTTAGCCATTTATGTTTAAAGACTTGGAAAATAAAACAGGAATGGAACTGAAATGCGAAAACGCGGCGGTCGCTGAAGCAGAGATTCAAAGAGAATTCTTGCCAGCCTGGATTTTGAACTGGAAATGGTGCTTGGAGCGACCTTTGCATTTGTCTGAGACAAAATCTATGATACCTGGGAGTAAACCTCCAATAAGTAGGGCTTACTTCCGCGTAAACGTGCATGGGCTCGTGCTGCAAGGCTTCTTCTTTTTAATTGTTTTAGGTTAAAATGGATTTTTAAAAATAGTTTTTTAGTACTAGCCCTAACCATGTTTACTCGGAAGTAAGCCCGTTTCCGTCCATGGGATTTCCTCCTAAGGAAAGGCGCGTAGGTGAGCAGCACGTGGGTCCTGCGAAGCGAGAGAATGAAAGGTTTCCAAGATCTCCGGAATGTTGAAAGCATGGGAGAGGAATCGGGCTTAAAGTCACAAAAAGAAACGCAAACATTTACTTTGCAGTTTTATTTTCCTGCTTCTGGCTGCAGCTGAGATGCTAGAGAGATACGACGGCGGCCGCCACGGGGCTCCAGTGGGTTGAGGGGGGGGCAGGAGAAAGGCTGGCTCCTCGGTGCTTTTGGATGCTGGAACGAAACGCAAGGCGCTTCCCACGAAAGAGGCACCCGCGCCTACAGCCACAGCCAAGCTCCCCCGGCCAGGCAGGCGCTGGCGGCGCAGGGCAGAGAGGAGGCGGCTGTAGCGCCCATTCCCTGCGCTGCCCCTCCGCTGACCCCAGCCAGGGACTGCAGAGGGGGGAGCTCTCTGAGCTAGACCAGACCTGTCCCCCTGGGAAGCCCCTGCGGGAGGGGGAAGGAGGCCGCCCCAGTGCCCCTCCTGAAAAAAAAAAGGAGAAAAAACGCCTGGCAGGAATCCCCTTCCAGGAGCCGGCGAAATTCTGCCCTCAGGGAGAACGAAAGCGCAATGGGCGGCGGCCCCAGAGGGGAGCTCTTCCATTCCGAGGCGCTGCAGGGGCAGATCCTGCCCAGGTGGCTCGAAGGAAGGGGTCTCGAGGAACGCGCCGTCTAAGCGTGGCCCCAGTCCCAGAGAGCAGAACCCCACTCTCGAGGTCTTGGCGACGGGGCTTGGGCAGGTCGTACTTCAATCACCGCCTCTGGAAAGATAGTCCAGGGAGAGAGAGAGAGCAGTGTTTCTCAAGAGACAGGTGCCGGGGCTCAAGAGTCCCGGGAGGAACGCGCTCCATCCCGAAACCGCCTTTTCCCGAACTTAAAAGCGTGGGAATCGCACCCTGCACCCTCTCAGAGGCACGCCACTCTCCCCTCTTTCCTCCTTTTAAAACTAACATTTCATATGCCCCGCAGCTGTCTTGATATTAGGAGGGAAGGGGTTGATATGGTGACTGACTTCTGGTGAACCCCGAAACAAATTAAACCATGATTTAAGTCCCATTTATATGCATGGGAAATCTGGGGAAGATGAGCAGGCTCCCGCACATGGCATGCACATTGCAGGGCATCTCCTGTGGCGCGTCTCTTGTGCACAAAACAGGAGCGTTATACATCTGCCCGTCTTCCTACACAGACACAGACACCCACCCACCAGGACAGCCTGCGATTCTCATTTCTTTCTGGGCGTTCCTGGAGGACAACTATCTGGAGAATCGTGCCCAGTGCGTTTTTGTGTATACAAATACAGCACACTAGAACATCTCTTCCTTAAAATGCCATCAAAATTCAGTTTCACAAACTGGTTATTCCTGAATGCTTGGGTTTCAGCAGTTTTGCTCACCTGATAGATTCGGGTTTAAACCGATTTAAAATCTCATTACAATCAGAATTTACAATTGAAGACTTGGCACCAGGTAGCCGTCTCGATAAAACGGCTTAAAACAAATGCTTCTGATTAACTGCTTTACTAATCAGGCTATATATTTCCTTGCATTCCTGTTGACACAATATATTTGTTTTGTCCGTCCCCCCCTTAAAATACCTGTGTAAAAAAGAAAGGAAATATCGTGAGAGGAGTAACCTGAAGAATAGCTGCCATAGCCATCCCAAAACAACACCCCTCTCACTACAGCGAGGGGGGGGGGAGGCTGCGATTTTTGAAGAGCCTGCTAATAGTTTGCTTTTTGGTGTTCTAACATTCGCCAACCAAGTTACCCAAACATTAAGGTTGCCATAGGCTCGTCTAAACCCATAGACTTCAATGGGTTTTAGCGCGCCTAACTCTGTGTTTGCGGGTGTGCAGAGGGGAATCCTGTTCCTTTTGCTGTTCATTCATTCAATAAATAGCGATCCTATATCTGGAATTACCGATCCCTCCCCCGGCAAATTCTGCTTTGCATCCCTACACGGTCGGACACACATCTCAGGTAAGCTGTCACAAGAAACTATTTTTAACCGAACAAAAGAATGGGCAAACACCTGACGTCAGCGGGCCACATTCTTCTCTTGTCAAAGCGCTGCGTGGGGGCGGGGAGACTTAAAGAAGCAGAGTTTGCCTCCTCAGAAGCTTCACTTGACAAAATTAAGGTCTTGGCTTGGGGGGGGGGTCGTCCGATGGAGGGCTTCTCCCCAGCCCCTCGTCGCCCGCCCATGCTGCGCTTCCTAGGAGATTCCCCAGCCCCCTCGGGCTCCGTGAAAGGCACGAGACTCGGCGAAGAGGAGCCCCACGAGGGCGTGGCAGGAAAGGGTTAACCAGGCTGCCTTTTCCACCGACAGGTTCGGGAAAAATGGCTGGCGAGGTCAAATGGCACCTTGCTAAAAGCTCGCTGGCGAGAGCAGAAACTTGGCGGCGCGAGTTCACGCCGGAGCGGCTGCCTTCGGAGCTGCCCAAGAAACTCTCCGCCTCACTTCCCTGAGAGCGTCGCGAGTGGAAACCCGACTCGGCTCGCTCCAGATCCGCGGAGCCGGGGCTGCCTGTTAGACGGGGAGGGCAGCCCGGCCGGTCTGTGAGCGAGAGGCTGCGCCGGTCGCGTTCCCAAGGCAAGCAGGCAGGCCGGCCGGCGTGCGTAAAAGCGCAAGGCCGCCCGCGCCCCCGCCTGGATTGCTCGCCAACTCTCTGAGTCGCCTTCCTCGAGGCGATTGATCAGGACTTCCTGATCAGCAAAGCCACCAGCGAGATCCATAGGGCTCCTTCCCTGGCTGCAGGGCAAAGGCTTAATCCCGGGGTCTCGTTTAGGTCAATTTCTCCCTCTCCACCCCTTTTGGAGCGCGCTTCCTTTTTTGGGGACTGCAAATCTGTACGGGACCCCTTATTTCTTGGTGACGGGTCCGGGAGGGTTGGTTTGTTGGTTTGAGTCGCTCGCCTTCCAAGTAGCGCCTTCAGTGGCTCTTCCCTCTCGGAGGGTGGGAGGCCAGCCTCATCCTGCCAAGTGGCCGCAGAAGCGCTTCGAGGGGGCCGAGGAGGCGCGGCTCGGCCAGTTGCTTGCCAGCAGTGGAGTGGGAAGGTGGCGGCGGGGCTGGTTTCGTACGCGCTCCGTGAGACGAGGAGGTACCCTGGAGCGCTCACCGAGTTAACAAGGTGGCAATTAGAGATAATGGGAAGGCAAGAAACCCACATCCTGGTTGCTGCTGGAGCACTCAACATAAATCAAGTGGAAAGGCGTGACCTCAGCAACGTTTGCTGGAGCCTCGCAGCTGAATGTGAAACTCTGGCTAGGGCACAAAACCTGATGGGAGATCAAACGGGCAACGAAGTCTCCTTGCTGCTGTGGTTAAGTGTCCCCATATGACAAGCGCGGAGGACGGGCGGAGGAAAAATGACCCATATATATTGATACACACTGTAGCCGACGCTCCCCGGTTCAAGTCCAACTTTTTCCCCCAGAGGCCAGACCAGGACGCTGAATTTGAACATACCTTTTGGCCAGGCCGGAATCGCCCTCTAAGCAGCATGTTTGCTAAGTCTCACTGAGGTTCACTTAGGCTTTATTCCTGAGTAAGTGTGCATACAAAGGGCTGAAGCAAAGGGGAGCTTTCTTGGAGTCACAGTGAAATCATTTGGACTGTACTTATTCATTCATTCATTCATTCTTTAAAGACATTTATATACAGCTTACTCATTTGCTCTTCTAGGCGGTGTGCATAAAACCAATCCACAGAAAATATTACATTAAAATGTATCATAAAACCAAACACTGTCTTAAAATGCTTTCTGGAACAAGTTGGCTATGTGTGTGCCAAACTTTAGCCACCTTAGGAAGATGGGTTAGGACTGAGCTGCAAAGGGGCCCGGCGCGTTGTGCTTGGCCTCAGTTGTGCTTCTTTAGAATGGGAATATTGTGAAAATGTATAAAGCACGTTGGGTGATATAAAAATGCTGCAGGAATGACTAAGATCGGACAGTATATTTTTGTGGGGTGGGTGAGAGACGTTATTTCGGAGTCGCCTGGTGTTGTGCTCAGTGTTCACCTGAAGGGGCAAGAAGTGCATCTTTTGCAGGAGAGACTTTCTCACCAGCCACTGATCGCAGGTATAAAAGCCGTCTCGTATATTCAACCGCCTAGTCGCCTTCTTGCATTGCTGCATCTGCAGGAGGAGCCAATGAGGAACTGCAATCTTTTCAGCTGGTTTCATAAAACCGGCCAGGAAGCTGCTTCATTCAACAACGCAGGAGCAGGTCGTCTGTCCTGGTCTCTTGAATCCTTTCCCATTGCAGACAGATAAAGCCAATAAGAAGCCTTTGGGGCTGAAACTGACTCAGAGATCATTGAGGTTGAATCCTGACAAGACAGAAGTACTGTTTTTGGGGGACGGGGCAGGCTGGTGTGGAGGACTCCCTGGTCCTGAATGGGGTAACTGTGCCCCTGAAGGACCAGGTGCGCAGCCTGGGAGTCATTTTGGACTCACAGCTGTCCATGGAGGCGCAGGTTAATTCTGTGTCCAGGGTGGCTGTCTACCAGCTCCATCTGGTACGCAGGCTGAGACCCTACCTGCCCGCGGACTGTCTCGCCAGAGTGGTGCATGCTCTGGTTATCTCCCGCTTGGACTACTGCAATGCACTCTACGTGGGGCTACCTTTGAAGGTGACCCGGAAACTGCAATTAATCCAGAATGCGGCAGCAAGACTGGTGACTGGGAGTAGCCGCCGAGACCACATAACACTGGTCTTGAAAGACCTACATTGGCTCCCAGTACGTTTCCGAGCACAATTCAGTGTTGGTGCTGACCTTTAAGGCCCTAAACGGCCTTGGCCCAGTATATCTGAAGGAGCGTCTCCACCCCCATCGTTCAGCCTGGATACTGAGGTCCAGTGCCGAGGGCCTTCTGGTGGTTCCCTCACTACGAGAAGTGAGGTTACAGGGAACCAGGCAGAGGGCCTTCTCGGTAGCGGCGCCCGCCCTGTGGAACGCCCTCCCATCAGATGTCAAGGAAATAAACAACTATCTGACGTTAGAAGACATTTGAAGGCAGCCCTGTTTAGGGAAGTTTTAAATGTTTGATTCTATTTTTAATATTCAGTTGGGAGCCGCCCAGAGTGGCTGGAGAAACCCAGCCAGATGGGCAGGGTAGAAATAATAAATTATGATGAGGATGATGATGGAGTCCAATGATTACTTTCAATGGCATTGGCTACAGCAGGGATGGGGAATCTGTGGCCCTCCAGAGGTCGTGGAACTGCAAGTCCCATCAGCCCCAGCCAGCAAGGCCAATGGTCAGGGAGGATGAGAGTTGCAGTCCAACAACATCTGGAAGGCTGAAGGTAAGGTTAACAACTACGCGGAAGCTGGTCAGCCCAAAATTTAAACCAGTAGGTCTGACATTTAAGTGACGCTTTTAGGATCTTCAGAGTCCAGGTGAGGCTTCATCCCTTACTGAGAGGGGTCTCTCTCCCACCCACCCAAATAGGCACCCTGGGCCCAAATCCTGATTGGGACCTTAGCGTGGCAAGGGAGGGGCTTCCGCCCACCCCCTTAACACACCTGCAATTTGCCTTGCCAAAAATTGTCTCACTCAGAGGAAACAACAGAAGAAGTAAAGGAAGTGGAGACAAAAATAAACAGGGGAAGGATGCGTGATTATTTTAGTTTTGCATGCCTAGGCTTAGTTCAGTAGGGCATGGGAACTAAGGATTACTGCCCATTCAGGTATATCACACATCTTTTACGGCAAAGAAGCAGGCTGTGCTATTGCGTGCACACACACACACACACACACACACACACACACACACACACACACACTGTCTCCTCTCTCCTGTTGGCAACCTTTGCATGTCTTCTAATAGCAGAACACAACAATTGGTAAAATCACCTTAATAATGTTGCATAGGATTTCACTGTGTGATGTGCATAAAAGTGCATTGGATTGTGGCCAGTACCAGGATGGAGGAAAAGATCTTACTAAATCCACAGTGGAGTCAGTTTCTGTAGGTGGGCATCTCTCACCCTTGGTTTAGAGTTCTGCCCTTCTCCCAGTACAGAATCATTGCTCACTTCTGCCAGCCTTCAGATTCCTCACTCTGCCCTTCTTGGTGATTCCATGCTGAAACAAAGGAGAGAGAGGTTGATATAAGCTCCGGTCCTAACCATGTCTACTCAGAAGTAAGCCCTACTGACTTCAGTGCTCCTTGTTCCCAGGCAAGTGGGGTTAGGATGGCAGTTGTAGAGATTGCATTAAGTCCAGAGTTTAGCTGCATAGCCTTTAGAAATTAGACACTCAAGATCCCAAGATAACGTCCTGACCTTGCTATGTGTTGGCACTAACCACAGAAGCCACAACGCAACTCCGTAGCTGCAATAGGAATAAATATATGTTTATGTACATTGCATCTATGCACCAAAGGGTAACAATATGGCATACATCAGGATGAGGAACCCATGACTCCCCAAATGTTGGACTCCAGTTCCCATCATCCCTAACTATTAGCAGTGCTGTCTGGACCTGATGGGAGGTGGGAATCTCACAATCTCTGCAGGGCAACAGATTTCCCATTCCAGGCATGAATGAGAGAAACCAGAACACTGTTAGCTCCGGACGAGTTGCAGCTTAGACAAGCAGCAAATTCCAGGGTAAGCCTTCTTAATATCCCATATGGCAGGAGTACGCCCTGGCCAAAATGTTCTGTGTACTCTTTGAATCCTGATTGCTCAAATAGGGGATTGCAAGTTAGTTCAGAGGATCAGAATTCCCTACAATCCTGCCCCCGCCATTGTAAATATCAGCAAGACACGTAAGTCAACGATATATGAAAAAGTCCAACCGACCACACACTGGCATTTCAAATATACCAGCTAAAATACTTGGCTTCTGTGTGGTAGGATCTTGAAACAAATAAACAAATGAGAAATCAGTATTGCTAGTGTGAGAATTCATCCCTGCAGCAGGTGAATCTGTTCCTGCCAAACGGATGTTGTATATAATTGTTCCTTGGCACAACCCCCACCAAAAAGTCACTAAATAAAACTGTTACATTGATACCCACAGAAGAACAGTATATCATAACCTGCATTGTTTTGAGAAAACTTGTGTATTTATTTACTTTTACTTATTTGTAGAAACAAAATAAAAAAATTCCTTCCAGTAGCACCTTAGACCAACTAAGTTTGTTCTTGGTATGAACTTTCGTGTGCATGCACACTTCTTACGGCTACCTACCTGTAACTAGAACTTATTTATAGAATTTATACACCACCCCTCATCAAGGATAATCTCAGGGCACATAGCAACAATTCAAAATACAATAAAACTGAAAACAAGAGAACAATTAAAAGAGTGAAAATCTAATATACTTCTCATCTGTCACAGCGCAGGTCATATAGGTACCAAATTTCTAATGCCTGGTAGAAAGGAAAGGTCTTCAGCTGGTATTGAAAGATGGATAATATTGGTGCAGGACAAGCCTTAGCAAGGAGGCTGTTCCACAACTTGGGTGCCATTGCCAAAAAGACCCCTCAGAGGGGGTGTAGATCATCTGACCTTATTCAGCAATTGGTTTCAGCAAGTGGGCCTCACAAGCAGATCTCAGAGTACAGGCAGGCCAAAATGGGGACATAGGAAGCTGTCTAATATTGAATCAGACCATTGGTCCATCTAGCTTAGTATTGTCTTTACTGACTGGCAGTGGTTCATCACTGTTTCAGTGCGTGTGAGTCTCTCCCAGCCCTATCTGGAAGAGGCAGGGATTAAATTTGGGACCTTCTGCATGCACAGAGCTATAACCCTTCCCCAATAAGGAAAGCTGCTCCTTTACCTTATTGGATCACAAGCCACTTGAGGGGTTTGCATGTCAAAACTAGCACCTTGAATTGGGTTGAGTGACAGATGGGCAGATGGTGCAGATTTTAAAGGACTGATGCCACATGGTCCTGTACAGAAATGTTGTGCAAATAAGATACCTTTTTCTTGGACAAGTATCAGTGATAGCGCCTGACAATTAAAAAACAAAAAACAAAACCTGCTTTATTTTGGAAAATTAAAGGGGCAGTCCTATACATGTCTACTCAGAAGTAAAGCCTATCCTCAGGCAACTAGATAGATGAGCATGAGCATGTCTACGCAGAGGCAAGCCTCACTGAATTCAATGGGACTTACTCTTGGGTAAGAATCTATGTAGGATTGCAAGCCTAGTTACTTACTGTCTGATCTGAAGTTGTTTTAACATTCAATTCCTAATTTTACTCTTATGTCCTGCTGTTGTGACTTGGCATCTGTGTAATTGTATTCTCTCTACAATACAACTTTTAGTTGATTAAAGAATGATAAAGAGTTTAAAAGAGATGTAGTAAGAGGGGTGCAGCACAATTCCTCTAATCTGAAAATAAATAAATTAATAGATTGGATACCGACTATAGATTATTCAGTTAGTCACCTTGTCCTGCCTGTTTCTTAGGATCTCATTCTCTTTGGTTTGCTTCTTTCATAAGCCTTTAGCAATTGATATTATCAGGATATCTCTTTCTGTCCAAAAATCTTGCATAATTCTTGACTTGATCATGAACATGAGATGCTAGACTGTAATTCTTTTATAATCTAAACAAATGCCCAACAGATAAATTCCTTCTGAGAAGTGTAGGAGGTAAACTTTGGCAATGTGGCTGTAGCATTTCTGTCTGGAGGTCTGATGTAATTGTTAACCATTTGCCACCCTTATGGAATGAAATAGATGCGTAACTCAACATCACTGGAAACTTTAAACTCAGATCTAATTCATGAAATAGATCTATTTTGTGTGGTTCTTTGACATATAAATGCATCCTAGATATGCGATATTGTGTTTGAAAGGATTGATTTCAGGATCTGACCTATCCATGACATAGGAAAAATGGCAAGATTTGGGATGGAAGAAGTGTGTGGTGTTGGTGTGGTCCATTTCATCCCAAATTATCAGATTTAGCCCCTGCACACAAACCTCATCCCACTGAATCTAAATCTCTGAAGTTGCTGCTGTTAACTGCATTCATACCCCACATTTCCCTCCAAGAACAAGGTGGCATACATGGTTCTCCCCCTCCTCATTTAGGACCCACAACAACCCTGTGAGGTTGGTTAGGCCTGGAAGCAGTAACTGGCCCAAGGTCACCAGCGAGTTTGTGACTAAGTGGGGATTCGAACCCTGGATTGAAAGGTCCTAGTCTGACACCCTACCCATTACACTACACTGGCTTTGTGTAAGGCATTACATTTGTGTATCCTCTCTTCCATTGCCCTCCTGGACCCCTCTCTATTTTCATCTCAAACTTGCATTTGTAATACCTACCACTCTTGAACACACTAAAACTGACAAGGAACTAACCATTTAGGCAGCTCTGTCAGGATGCTCTATTCTTACCCAGGACGGTGTTGGTATTGAAATAAATTCTTCAACTTTAATTTTCTAATAAATTATTCAAATTCTCTTTTCTCATGGTCTTTATTATTATTTTGGGTGGCAGGTTCTCCTTAATGCTCCTTTTTTTTGGCAAGTAGCTACTGAGACAACATATATATAGTTGGTTGCATTGCTACCGTATTGTGAATTTCCTGCGGTGTCCTTTACAACAGAGATGTACAGCTTGTGACCCATCAGACAGAATACAGCCCACCAGTTATGTACTGGGCCCTAGCAGGTGCGTGGAAACTCATCCTGTTTACGCAGTTCCTGCATAATTGGGAGGCTTATTAAGTCCTTGAGGGGTTCCCATAGATGGGCTATGTTTGGCTCAGCAGGCCATAAGTTCCATGGACCTGCTTCAAAGGCAGAGATTGTTCAAGTTAAATTCAGTTAACCCAGCCTTCATTTTTGCTCCATGCCTTCCCTTCCACCTGGCATGGACTTTAATCGGCAAGCACATCGGCTAGTGAATCTCACTGAAAGCAAAGCTCCTTCATAAGGCACATTCTGAAGTCCAGAGAGGTCACTTCCCGTTATTGTAGCCAGCCATCATAAAAGCAAAAAATGATCACACACAAAACAAGAAAGTGAGACACAATTTCTTTATTTAATACCGGTATATGTGTTTAAAGCCATTTTCTGCAAATACACTAATTTGTACCCAGAGAGTCCTTCTGAGGTTGTTCCAGCCACAAGCGCTCAACCAAGCCAGCTGCTCAAGGCTTGCAGCCTTTGTGTCGTGTAAGGATCAGAATCTGTTTACTCAGTTATCTCCATATTTAATACAAATCAGATAGACTTCTGGAGCCCAGGCAGAGGAACAACATGGGTGGAGGGCTGTTCTGCAACTCTCCTCTATCAGCCTCCTTTGACTTGGTAAAGTTTAAATGAAGTGTAACTAGAAGAAGGTCACAGGTGACTGACAAGTTCAAGCTACTTAGCTCAATTATCGACTACTTTCATTACCAAATTATGTTCAATTTGATTCTCCAGCTTCACCAGAAATTATCTGAAGGAGAAAATCCAATGGGATCAGACAATTTAAGTCAATTCCAGTATAGCATTATTTACTTGTAAAATCATTTTTGTGATATATACCCTCATTAATGGGTATACAATTGCTGGATCTTTCCAATGAGATTTAGAAAAGTAGTCATCACATTATTTCAAAGCAAGCCTATTAGGTACCATATTAATTAGAATTTTTCAGAAGCTTTGTTTTAAAATAGTGATTTTCTGAATGTTGTCTCTTTAAATTTTACTTACATTTTGTTTTTCTGTGGCAGCCTAGAGGCAGAGAAAAAGGGAGAATAAGCCAGAATCTAAGCAGAACTTTGGAGTGTATCGTGCAATGATAACAGCTCGTGTGGTGTTTTTTCTCCATGAAATATAGAAAATAATTAATATTTCAAATAGAAAAGTTCCTGTTGAACATGGCAATGCATCTGAGCTTTCTGTCATGCATTTCTGAGGCCCTCCCGACCCTCTACTCACAAATACTCACATAAGAACATCTGGAGATTTTATTTTTCCTTTTAATTTCCTTGTTTCCTGACAATATTTCTTTTGGGTCCAGCCATACTGCGATAGCTTCTCTGTTATGAATTTGTGGCGCAAGACAGTGGTTCAAACACAGCCCTGCACAAAATTTTCATGAGGTTAGATTCTGATGCACAGGTTGCAGTTTTGGGAGGAGCAAGGGGGAGGGTCTGTTAATTCAATTCATTCACATATTTTGTAACTATCTCATTGTAGGATTTGTCTGTTATTTTTCCTATTCTTACTATATTGCCGGGGGTGGAATGGGGAAAGGTTGTTAGCATAATGATTACATAAATAATGTGATTGGCCTGTGACAACAACAGTAGAACAATAATATTCCGTGAAAGGAGATGGTGATCACAGTTTAGTTATATGTACATAATGTTACACTCCAAAACAGAATGTTTTCTCTAAGAGACTTTTGTGGCAACCTCGTAGACTATTCATGAAGATGCACACATTCTAATCCCCCCTATTTATCTTTTTCAGACACTTGGTAACTCCCAAGCTTATTTCTTATCTTTAGATAAACATATACAGGCTTTGTGTGAACAGGGGAAACATGTGCTCTGCTGATGAATGACTCCATGAATTGTAACAGTCCAAAGTTTTGATTACTTTCCTCCAGAGGTTCATCAGGGAATATCAAGTGACTTCCACATCCATAAGGAGTTATTGTAAAAAAAAATGTTGAGATTTTTAGGGTGATACATTGAGAGAGAAAGATGACATCTCTTTTGCCGTTTCCTCTTGTGAGGTGTGATTCACACGACCATTTTCCAATTATGAGTTAGCACAAGCATCCCCCCCCCACAATAGTTGTTGTTGTTCAGTCGTTCAGTTGTGTCCGACTCTTCGTGACCCCATGGACCAGAGCACGCCAGGCACTCCTGCCCCACAATAGACTTCCATATTAAACATGGTCTTGAGAGAAGTTCAACATGAGTCTCAATAGCAAAGTAACTTGCCAGTTTGAGATGCATAGACTGTAGAAAAAGATTCAGGAGATTTTCAAAAAGCACGTGTCAGCATCAGCGCATACACATCTGTGGGGAATTGTAGTGTTCTCAAAATATGAACAGGAAAATGCCACATTGGAAATAATCCTGAATGAGAACTGATTCAGTGGGCTCATTTGACTTCGATGGTGCTGGTAAGGCATAAAAGCTGGCCAGTTTGCTTTATTTATTTACCCAGAAAATAGGCCATGGCAAAAATGTGTGAAAGTAATAATGTAGCCCCAGGTTTCTGAAATGGCATGAGTCAGTGGCCCAGTTCGCACATGACGCTAAACAAAACCATGCTTAAGTGTGAACAAGCAAGTCATCAGAGGGGGGGGGGATCTCAGCTGCTACACTTCTACCTCAGTCCTGCTGCTATCATGCTATTCAAAGCGAAGACATGGTTTGGCTTAACATTACAGTTGTACCTCTGTTTACGTTATGCTCTGGTTGCATAAACTTCGGGATGCGCGCGTGGCAAACCCAGAAGTATTTTACTGGGTTTTGCTGCATGCACATGCGCAGAAACCTTAGGATCCGACCGGACCTCCAGAACGGATCTCGTCCACAACCGGAGATACCACTGTATATTCAAACCCAGACCAATGGTCTGTCCTACAAACCATAAGCTGTTTTTCACTTACTGCTCATGGTTTGTGTGTGGAAGGCAAACCATGAGCCGAGGTCTGGAGGCAACACCAAACCATGGCTTCGCTCCAGGTCATAGGTGCCAACTCCCTGGGGCCCTGGGTGCCCGAGCACCCACAAAATTCTCCATGAAGGAGCCAGGCACCCACAATTTTCGGTGCCAGGGCCATGCACGCTGCATGGCACCCATGGCCCCAGGCACCCACAGTTGTGGGGCCAAGTTGCCACTCCTGCTCCAGGGAGCAGAGGAGCAGCAGGATTGGGGAGGAGTGGAGTGACCCCATGCTTGCTCGTTCATGCTTAGCCATGGGTTGTGAGAATTGGGCCAGGGAATGGAGGATATTGATTATAGGGCTGTAAGGCAACAGTAAACCATCCAGCTCAAGTCACAGAACAATACACTCCCTCCAGCAAGCACATTAGAATACCTTTTCTGCTTGCAGCCTATCCAGCATAACTGCTCTATTCCTTCTGACACCTGGATTTCATCTGGGGTAAGGAATAAACGTAGCAGTTGCTCCACCAATGCGTTAAACTGAGAAAGGAAGAAGCTGGTAATAACTAGGAGGCCTCCTATGTCTAGTTGTGCCTTTCAGAAAATGGATGGCATGTAGTAAAAAGGCAGCAAACTGTGTAAACAGAGTAGGAATAATTCCCAAATGCAAAAAGGCCTCCACATTAAGGACGTTCGCAATGTAAAGGTTACGTGGAAAAGGGCAATAAAAACTCCAAAGAAAAAGGAAATGAAATAGGTTCCTTTGCACGTAAGGAAGTTGCACTCTTGAAATGGTGGCTATATACACAAGTACATTCGTCTTTCAGGCTCTCTGCTCTTGATTAGAATTCCGATGCCACTGGAGGGGGTTACAATTTTGTTGAGTTTCTGGATCTCAATTGTGCTGTCATGGGGTCATTCTTTCTGGTAATAAGGTAGCTAGTAGCCCCTGGGAGAGAGGGAAAACAATTGACTCTTGAAGAAAGAAACATATATTGAACTCTGGAGTAGGTTTTTGGCAGAGGACCAGCTCTTTTCTCATAGCATTTTGTCATGGCAGCAATGAGAAAAAATAGTGGGAATTGTTTGGGCAGTCAAAAAGTAGAAAAGGCTAAGGCATAGAGAAGATTACAACAGAAGCAGAAGCAAAGGAGCTGGATATTTTGAAATCCTATGCTACAGCCATTGGAGATTTTTTTTCTGTTTGCAAGGAGAGAGTTCGCATGCTAAAGATGTGGATTCCATTAGGCAGAGATCTGTTGCTTATGATTAGCAAAGGGGCACACTTCAAAACATTCTTTACTTTAATATGAAGTGAAGTCATTTGAGTTCAAAACATATGCCTTCATTGAACGCCAAAGACTTGATTGCCAAATAAGACAAACCAAATAAGAGTCGGCCTCTCGTAAGCGTAGCTGAACGTTGGAGGCCATGCCACCAGAAGAAGGAGACTTTTACAGGGTCATTCAGGAAGTTTCTCTTCCAAGCAAGTATAAAACAAGAACCTCGGCCTTGGAATGATCGTTTGAAATACTACTCTTAAGTCTTAGAGTCTAAGAAGTGATATTATTCCATTGCATGGAAGGCTCACAAACTGGTAAACAGTAGACCTTGGGATCTGGTTTTAAGTAGTCTCCCCCCACCTCCCTGAAAGAAAAGGTTACAGTCAAGGTTGGTGTTATTAGTTCACAATGCAAACCGGTGGGCTGTATCTCTTCCTTACGGTGTATTTCAATGTTGTCTGTTGTAAACTAATGTCACCTGGTGCAAGCTACACTAAAAGGTTCCAAATGATTTTTCAGATTACCTGCTATTGCAAGTGATTATGCTGTCTAGAAGTCTGATCCCTAGCCAGCAATAATATCAAGGCATATATCCATTTTATACTCTGGACAGTTTGCAAATATTAACGAAGAATGTACTGCCACCTGCCTTCCAGCTCTTGTTTGCAGAAGGGAAGCTGAGATTTGGGTTTGGAACCCCAACTGGCTAAAAGCGTGTATTGGTAGCTGTACCAATAGGCACTCTGGCCCTGCTAAAGCCCATATATTACACACAAACAATAAATCTAACCTAGAACATTTTTCGCAATGTGTAATGTTAAACTTGCATTATGCAAATCAGCTACCCCACTATAGTTTATAGCAGCAACTACGTCTGTTTTGCTTTTTTCACTTATGATTCTTTTGTACCTAGCAAAAGCTTAGAATAAATCCATCCAATTGAAAGTGTATGCAGGGCTGGCCCTGCCATTAGACAAAGTGAGGCCCCTGCCTCAGACAGCAGATGCTGGGGGACAGTGGCAGCAGCCCCTGGCTGTTCCTCTGAAGGCCCCTGGCTCAGTGGTGGAGCATCTGCCTTACACATAGAAGGCCCCAGTTTCAATCCCCGTCATTTGCAGATCGGGATGGCAGATACTCTTGCCTGAAACCCTGGGGAGCTGCTGCCACTCAGTGTAGACAATACTGAGCTAGATGGACCAGTGGTTTGACTCATTATGAAACCGCTTCCTGGGTTCCCCTCTGTTGACGGACAGCACTTTCTTTGCCCCCCATAAACTAGCCCGCTGTGTCAGGTGTTGTGGAGGGCACTATCCTACCACCAATGCTGAATTAAGACTAAGCTAACAAACCTTTTGGCTTCTGTGATTGGAATGTGGAGAGGGTACCATCTTGTCCCTCACTGTAGGCAGCAAAATCTCTTGGGCCAATCTTGATCGTCTTGAGAGCCTCCAGGTCTCTATAGCTGCAGAAAGAGCAGGTGGGTTGCATTTACTCCCTCAGGGCAATCCACTTTGGGGAAGATTCTCTGAATGCATGTGAAATGCAACAAAGATTAATACCTGGGGCCTGGAATAAATTTGCCTCCCAAGGGCAGGAAGGCTTGAAACGCTGAGGCTTATTTTTTGACTTAACTTCCAACATTTGAATCGTCTCACTTGAGTCTGGGTCTGCCTGTCTCACAGGCACTTTGGCAAAGGACATTTTCACCGCTGCTCTGCCTCTTCTGGCACACTGTAGAGGGGTGACGTGGGGTCACCTGTGGGTGACTGATGGGCAAGTCTAGTGATGGGCAAATGCAGTATCTTCCAGTATGTTGGAAGAAAGCTGCAGTTCAATTAATTTCATTTTCATTCAAGCCAGACAGATATTTATGATCACATGGCACAAGAAAGATATAATGTAACATTTATATTGCAATATAATGCCCCTTAAGTACTGGGAACTGGAACCCTGAAGAGGTATCTGTCTTAAGAATAGCTTCACTGAGATCCTAAGAGCCCCTTGTGTAAATGTGTATGTTAATCTTTGCGCTGCTTTAAATTCTGCAGTTCTTCTGAAATAGTTTTTTTTTTATAAAAAAAATCCAGCTCAACAGATTTCTAGCCTATGAAAAAGAGCCGAGGAACTTTATTTCAGTTTAATTTTTAAACCTACCCATGACATAAACCCCAAACAACACCTTTTCTCAGGCCTTTCTCCAGATGTTCAAGTAATTCTGAATTAATGCTATGTTTCATTCCCACTACTGGTAGATCTGTGGCCAATTTGCAGTAGATCAGCAAGGATTTCTGACTCCCAACTGTTTAACAATAGCAACAAAACCCCTAATCACTTTAGTGTGGAAGAAATTCTTCCTCCTCTTCCTCCTCCTCCTCCAATGATGCTTGCACCATCTATGTACATCACACTTGGCTAATCATAAGCATGATGTTTTACGAAGTTCCTACCCCAAGGAAGGATTCACAGCTCACTAGAAGAGAATCCACCTTGCTTGCAGAAGTTCCCAGATTCAATCCCCAACACCTCCAGGCAAGGCTGGGAATGTCCTTGTCTGAAATTCTAGAGAGCTGCTGCAATAGAAACCAACTCCTAGCGACCAAGTGGTCTTCGGTCGTCGTCCCCAATAAAATATTTGAGGGACACCCCCCCCCCCCATTGATGGACATTACCATTCAAACAGGGTATGTGCACTGTGTCATGTGATTGATTATGTGGGGCAGGGCTTAGCTGCCCCCGCCCAATATTTTATTCAAGTTGCCACCCATGGTTGCTGCCAGTTAGTGTAGAGAATATTGAGTTAGATGGACCAATGGATTGACTCAGCATAAGACAGCTTTGTATGTTCCTCAGGGGCTTCCAATCTAAAACAGACACAGAGAAACAACAGGGGAAGGCGGAGATGGAGGTATGGCTAGGGAAGGGGGAAATATGTGGTTATTTCAGTGATATGTACTTAGTTACAGGAAGCCTTAGCTTACAGTAGGCCTCAGATGATGGATGGTGGGGTTCAGTCCTGCCCAATTGGGCTGTGCATAGCAGGTCCCTACAGATGGTCATCTGGTGCCATGTGATTGACAGATGGGTTGCCTCAACCACCTGCCAATGTTGGCCCATGGGGGTGGGGCCAGATCTGACCCATAGAACCAAATAGGTTCCCCTTTGCAGTGTGGTAACTAAGGAACTGGGCGATGATGATGAAAGAGTGACGAATCCAGAGAGAGTAGGAGAGCAGTAGACAATCGGTGTAATTTAAACCAGGATTATCTATCAGGTTTTGTTGAAGTCAGTGCACATTGCACTTGATTTTTCAAAAGTACACTGCCAATAAAAAAACACACACCTTTATTGGTGGCTTGTGTTTCTGAAGACTGCAATGGGAATCTTCAACCAAATGTGACGTTGCTAACTACAGAATGCAGAACATTCGTGCTCAACCTGCTCAAAATGTTTTTGCTAAGGCATGAGAGCATTGGTTGCAATTCTGTATTAATGGCATCCAAGTTTCCTCCTGCATTTGATTGGCACTTCTGACGACTTGAGCCCAATTACATGTTGTGGCCATAATCAGGGATGGAGAAAGAGAAGTTCTCAAACCAGTGGGCCCAATAGATGTGACCAATTATATTAACAAAATAATAGGATATATCTACAGAGGCACATGCAAGCAGTTTTGGAGAGTTACCTGGAAACGTTAAGCTAAGTGCCCACTAGAAAATGTGCAGTTCCCCCCCCCCACTCCCCGCCTTGGCTACTTCTGCTTTGAGCCTGCTTGGTTTCCCTGAATTTGACAGAGAAAGGCAAGCAAGGAAATAGCAGAGCTAAACTATTCATGCAAGAGTAATGACAGCCTTTTACAGAAGAAGAGTAATTACTTTTGTCTAGCTACCCCTGGCTTGGAAAAGCAATACAGGCCAGCGAGCGCCTCTCCAGCTGAAATTGGGTGCTTCCCCCGTGCAGTTTGCGCCTTGTGTGAATTGCCCTTTGCTCATGAGCTGAAATCGTAACTTCATTTCAGAGGAAAGAAAACGAATCCATAACTGATAGGATCTCACGCATTCCTGTACTCATTTGGAGGCTTTTGTGGCAGCAATGCTAGGCGAGAAATCTCAAAGGCTTGGGAGATTTGCAGCCCAAGTGATCACATAGCATCCATGGGTTCAGTCCCATCCCCCACCTACGCCACCCGGTAACAATGACAGGCGGTATCTGTGCGCCAGAAGGAAGAGCTTACAAGGGGTGACTGCATTTGGAAATAGAAGCCCCTGTTAGCAGCCGGAAGCATTGGTGCTGAAAGCAATCACTGGTGTCAAGAACTTTCTTAGCTAAGCACTGCAGCTGGTGGCAATAAATAGCATTCTAATAAAGGGGGATGTTCAACCCATGACATAAGCGAATACTGTTTCAACCACAAAAAGTAATTTATGGAGGCTGCATGTGTCTGAAATGGATTTTCTTCCCCTCCTCCCTCCACATTTACACATAAAGAAAAAAAAATGCTAAGATTTTGACGGCGGGAAAGATCTGCATTTTAAATCAAAACGAAATGGAAAGATCAATGAAAAGTGTACTGCATTTTTAAAGGGTGCAATGATACATAACGTCTTAAGGAGGTTCATTGTGTCACACAGCACAATTGCCTCCATTCCTAAACAAGACAGATGCCATTTTCGATGCCTGTGAATATACTTTATTGCACAGAGGCTAATAACTCCTCCCCACTTTCTCAGCAAAATGATGATCATAAATCCCCTCCCCTCCCCCCCGCCCCAACCTACAACCTGTGTACCAACTATCATGTCTTTCTCTTTCTTTCCCTGCCCCATAATAACACCCCCTAACAAGCAAACCAATAACGTCACAGAAACCCCACCAGCACCACCAGACCTTTAGATACAAGCGAGGCAATTACCTGCCCCTAGAAGGGACGATAGAGCAAAACTACAGATGACGGCAAAACCAAGCCCACCTAACCTATTAACTCATTGAAGCCTCCACAGTAAATACATTATTAGTTGTGACAGACTCAGTGGTTCACTTGAACTTATACCGCTGTTCTTTGTTATGTGTTATATTTATTCCACATGTTTTTTCTCTTTCATAATTGTTGTGAAACACAGCCATTTCACATACTGTACCATATCCCACTGGGATAAACATTGTGAACATGGTACCAGAGGAATTTCCCTTTGATTTGAACTTTTCTCCTACTGCTCCCTTTTGCACAGAAGTGGGGTGGAGGTGGGGAGATGATTTTCCACTCAGCTGATGGAGCCAACCGGTTCTTTCCTTAAATGAGCATGCAGCCCCTATTGAAGAGCACTGCGCACAGTCATAGAGAAAGGATGAATTTGTTTCCACTGCGAGGTCTGGTTGTACAAGCCTGCAAAATGAGGAACAGCCTAACACGTTAAGTCATCGCTCCAGACACTGTCCTGCTGTCTTAGAAAGGCCAAGCATTGGCACCCGCATTTGAAAGACATTAGAGGGAGGTCCCCCCTCTGCTGTATACCTTGAACTGTGTTTTTGAAAATGGAACTTGTAATAAAGAAAGGCTACTCTTAGCTAAGATAGCATGGGACCTTAACGGAAACATTCAGTTGTTAGAAGCAGTCTGCTTCAGGTGATGCCAGCCTTACTTTCATAGCTGTCAACTTTCGGATTTGAAAATAAGGGATTTTTTCAAACTTTCGGATTTGGAAATAAGGGATGCCGTGAGGGCGGTGCAATGGCACCAAGTAGCCTCGCCACCCTGCGCTCCAGAGGCTGCTCGCGAACGGGTGAGCGAAAGAGCAAGCGCATAGACGGCAGGCAGGCTGTCTGTCTGGTGGGCGTGAGGGTCTGGCTGCACAAGGCATGCAAGCTCCGCCCGCAGTCGGTCTCAGACTCCTTATTGGCAGCCGAGCAACGCAGCTGAGGAGCCTCCCTGGCTGGCAGGGAGGGAGAGGAGCTGCTTCCTTTGAAATCCGGGAAATTTAAGGGATATCAACAATCCGGGATAGCAGCGTGAAATGGCATTGGAATAAGGGAGTTTCCCGCCAAAAAAGGGAGGGTTGACAGCTATGCTTACTATGTAAGAACTGGACGTTGACGTCTTCAAACAATTTAGTCTCTGTCCTCCCAGTTGTATTTTGTTTGTCGATCCTGATCCAAGGGAGGTCTGCAAACATGACTCGGTTCCTGCCAACATGTGGCTGTGTACCTGGACGCTTTCTTCTGTAGTTCTGCTGGCAAGGTGGGGATAAGATGGCTTTAGGGAAAGTCTTGCGTGGAATGCATGAGGCAGGGCGAGTCAATTTTTATTGCATATAGCCAAAGGCCTTTACAATGGACGACACAGAATAAAAGGAAAACTTTCATCTAAAATCATACAACGTAACCTGCAGCAGTTTACAACATAAAAGAAATTTGCAACATTAAAATTTAAGGTTGTAGTGCATTCACATAGCTGGAACTGCTTGGCTGCCAAAGCAAATTTGGCTACCTGGTGAGTGATGCATAGATGTTTATCTGCTAGGAGTTCAACTGTCGCTTCCTGTGCAAATCGACCTGGAAGCCAATTAAGAATTAGCGATATAAATTTTCCTCTGGGCGTTGTATACAGGGGGCAAATCAGCAGATAGTGTGTAATGTCCTCTATATACATTTGTGACCCATATGGGGAATTCCCCAATATCTCCCCTCTAAATATGCTGAGGGCATCTGTTGAAATCTTAGTTCTACAAAGTTGTGGGAAGGTCAGAGTCTCAAGGTAACGGGACCTTGAGTGATTGGTCTTTTTTTTAATTAATTTTTTATTCACTCCCCCCCCATCATGACATATAGCTACGTATTACATCACTTCGCCCCTTCCCTCCCGGGCTTCCCTCAGCTTCCACTTCTGGTTTATTCCCCCCTTATTACATACTGCTGTTTCTTAAAAATCCACTATATCATTTCTTCATTATTTTAAATGTTCTTTGTTAATAAATATGTGAGTGTTTATTTAAATCCTGCCATCAAGTCAATGGTCTTTCTTTGTTTCTGCAAATATATTAAGAAAGGTTCCCACTCTTTTTCAAAGTCACTGTTGTCCTTTTCTTGAAGTCTATCCGTCAGCTTTGCCAGTTCTGCATAATTCATCAATTTCTCTTTCCATTGTTCTTTAGTTGGAATTTCTCCAGTCTTCCATTTTTGTGCTATCAGAATTCTTGCCGCCGTAGTAGCATACATAAATAATGTCCTCTTCTCAGATCTTGACCTAAAATACCTAACAGGAAGGCTTCTGGTTGTTTAACAAATGTTATTTTCAACATTTTCTTCAATTCATTGAATATCATTTCCCAATACATTTTTACATTTTTACAATCCCACCACATATGATAAAAAGTATCTTCAGCCTCACACCTCCAACACTCCTTCTTTTCATTTTAATACATTTTTTCTAATTTGACCGGTGATATATACCATCTCTTGAGTGATTGGTCTTAATTTGGGGGTACCAAGTAGAGTAACGGGCGGAAATGATGGATGCTCTGTTTTGGTTGACATCCTGATCAAAAATCCAATTTCTAAGGTCATGTGGGCTAAGGGCTAAGTAGTTCTCCATTTGAAGATTATAAGAAGAAGAAGAGTTTGGATTTGATATCCTGCTTTATCACTACCCGAAGGAGTCTCAAAGCGGCTAACATTCTCCTTTCCCTTCCTCCCCCACAACAAACACTCTGTGAGGTGAGTGGGGCTGAGAGACTTCAAAGAAGTGTGACTAGCCCAAGGTCACCCAGCAGCTGCATGTGGAGGAGCGGAGACGCGAACCCGGTTCCCCAGATTACGAGTCTACCGCTCTTAACCACTACACCACACTGGCTCTCTAAGCTTATCTTGGCACTTTTGTGCCCAGCCCCCTGTCCTTAGTTGCTATAACCAGCAGAGCTTAGTAAGAGTATGATCCTGAAAGGCATTTAGCTTGCACCAGTATCCCAGGTAGGCTTGATCAATTCTGGCTGCAAGCAAGGGGAGGCCCAACTCAGTTCTGTGGTGGGCTGCCAGTGTCCTGCAGGGAAGCCCCAAAACCTGCCTCATAAATTTGTTTTGTAGGACCTCTATTTCAGATTTAATACCAATTCTCCCTATGTTAGCCCCATAGAGCAGGGGTGTCCAACTGGTCGACTGCGATCGACAGGTCGATCTCCGTATGATTGTGGTCGATTGCAGGATCATTATCACTCGCGTTGTTTAGAATCATGTCTCCCCCCTCCCCCCTTGGTCTTCCCTGCGTCGCGTTTAGTGTGCGTTCCTCTGTTGTCTGCTATAGCGCTGCGTTCGTGTGTTAGAGTCTGTGTTGTTGGTGAGCGATTTATTTTAATTCTGCATACTTACTGTTTAATAAAAGGTGAACAACTTTGGTCTGGCCCCCTAAAAAAAGCTCAACCACTCTGGACTCCCCCGCCCCCCAAATGGGTAGATCACTCCCCCCCCCCGGAGTAGATCGCAGTCCCTTGGGAGTTGGACGTCCCTGCCATAGAGCATTTGGAACATTAGAGACAATGATCTTAATAGCTGGGTTGATTAACTGCCCGCCCTTTGAATGGAAGAACCTATGAGGCAGGGACTGTCCTGAAGTTTTGTAATAACTGGTATTTAGGGCAAGAGATTTCAGGTGAGAGGTGGGAAACACAGACCTTGATATGGGCTCTTTCAGCTTTTCTACAGAGTTATTGGAGGAGGCAGGCAGCATCCCATCTTCTGGACCTTTGTTTGTGGGGGGAAGATTACTGTTTTGCAGGCCTGAGAAGGATTTTTATGTGTTTCATGTTTGGTGCTTATGTTTTTGCCTCCCTGGGGGTGTCTTTGTTTCTCTGGAGGACTTATTGCAAGTTAGCCATCATGGCTATGCTCCAATGCCATGGTCAGAGGCAGGCAATGCTTCTGTGTACCAGTTTCTGGTAAGCACTGGGTGGGGTGGAAAGAGAGTAGTGTTGCACTCAGATCCTGCCTGAGAGTTTCTCAAGGGCATCTGGGTGGCCACTGCGAGAACAGGATGCTGGAGTAGATGGAGCACTGGTCTGATCTAGCAGGCTCTTCTTACAATCTTATCTAGGGCAGAGATTCACAGCATGATGGCAACGGTCTATGTAGGACAGTGGTGTCCAAACTTTTTTCAAAGAGGGCCAGATTTGATGAAGTGAAGGGCCGTGTGGGCCGACCAACGGGCCAACCAAAGTTGTTGACCTTTTTTTAGGATTGAAGTTATTGAGGTTTTTTTTTAGGATTTTACCCAAGGAAATAAACTGCCATAGGGGCCGGATTAAAGCGACCGGCGGACCGGATTAGGCCCCTGAAACGGACTTTGGACATGCCTGATGTAGGATGTAGTCCCACATTCTAAGGCCAGGGAAAAGTTGATGATCCACAGACTCCCCCCCCCCCCCGTCTTGAGATAGCTCATTCAGTAAAGCAGGGACTCTTAATCTCAAGATTCTGTATGAGCCCCACGTTGGGCAAAAGAGTCCTGCATTGCAGGGGGTTAGACGAGTGCTCCCTTCCAACTCTACAAGTCTATGATTAACTGTTGGTCCCTGTAACCTATGTAACATGTCTGCCTTCTTTCTGGATCATATGATCACATGGGCCCCCTCCAGTCCCACAGAGAGCTCCCACTGTGGAATCTCTCTGTGCATCTGTTAAGGCCGCAGTGATGATGGCTTCTGAAATTATGGCTGCGTGAAAGATAGACATCCGTGTGAAGGCTGTTCCCAACATCATCCACATGCGGAGTGTAGTTGCATGGACAAGTCACTTCTGAGCTGAGATTCATTGCAGCCTTCACTGGAATGAAGAACACTTTAAGGGCAGGGCATTAGGGATTGTTGCTCTTAATGACTGCATTAGAGATTAAAGGGCAAATAATGGGTGGGAATAATTAGAGGAAAGTATGAGCAGCTACACAAAATGTGGTTCTGAACATTTTCTGTAGTCTGTTGCAACAATCTTCAGCCCTGGAAGATGTTTAAATAAGAGGATGGGGCCCAGCTGTAAAATCTGGATCCAGATCTGAACTTTCTCAAAGTTCAAGGTTGTTGTGATCAGGGTTTCTCCCTCCTCCCTTTTCTTTTCTTTATTATTTGTTCTCATCTCTAATATAAACTCCAAACTTTTAAGGTAACTCTAATCAGATGTTCGCAGGATCCAATGGAAGACTAATGCAGTAAAAGATGAAATAAAATATGTCTGGCATTGGGAACAGATTTTAATGGGAATTCTCGGAGAGATGTGGCCACAATTCACCAGGCATTGCTGCTCCTCTGTCTCCATTTCTGCTGGGCTTGTGCAGAAACAGCAAACAAGTCCCTCTGAAAGGAATGACCCTGAAGGAGCAGCGATAGGTGGACTGGATCCTGCCTGGATACGATTCCACAATACATGCAAATTACAATCAACAATCAACACCTCTTTCCCCATTTCCTAACGGTGGGGCATGAGACTCTTAATCACAGGATTGCGGGTTCAAGCCCCATGTTGGGTGAAATATTCATGCATTGCAGAGGGTTGGACTAGATGACCCTTGTGGCCCCTTCCAACTCTACAATTCTATGGTTCTAGGGTTCTTTCTAAATCAACTCATTTGCCAAGGCATTTGGGGGCATGTTCTATGGCGGCTTTCCCCAAACTGGTGCCCTTGAGATGCTTTGGACAACAATTTGCATAATTTCTGGCCATTGACCCTGCTGCCTGAGACAGATGGGAGTTGTTGTCCCAAATCTCTGTAGGGCACCAGTTGGGGGAGGTTGTGGGGAAGGCACATAGTCAGTCAAGGCAGGGCACTGACCAGGTTTGTTGGGCCTCACTATACATTGCAGAGGAAACTCAGAAGTGACTAGCAAGCAATTTTCACTTGTGTAGAACCATAAATGTTAATTTAGTCCATGCCTTCTAAATGGTAGGAAGAGCATAATAAATCTAGCTGAAATTCACCCATATGGATTTTCAATGGGCTAATTTGGCTTCATAAAAGTTATCAAATTTATTTATTCTTAGCTTGATTCCTGTGAAATCTTTCAGATTAAAATCTGAAAATCTATGCTTTCTTCCACAATTATCTCATTTGTGGAGTGATCATGTCTCTAGTGATCAAGTCCCTTCACTGTCTCAAATTTTATCGAAAAGCTTCAACTTGCAGTTCCACAGATTAAAACTTTAATAGAGAAACGAAAGTCATATTGATGGATGAGGCGGAAAACACACACACAGAGTCAATTGGTATAATGAGTGATACTCCTGTTTTCATTTCACATGCAGCCACTGATGTATTATGCTGTGTCAGACTTTGCAAAAGCAGATATTGTTCTGCATCTGCACAGATGATCAGAAATGTAATGTGTGGAATGGGAACCTATGCATCTTACTAGGCTTGGTTTCTGCTTCACATATTGCATTGTAGCCATAAATGATTCTACGCAGCACTGGCAGTTTGTGCAATGGGCTCAGTGACCGTCAGCATCTACCAGCAGGTTCTGCTGGCAGAGGCAAACCTGGATAGGCAGGCAGGTATCCTGCTGCATGGCTAGCAGAATCCAGTGGTGGCCAATAACAGCAGTGGACTAGAGCCAATGCTGGGTGCTGCTGGCCATTTAGTAGCCAGATTGATACATGCACTGTGCTCCCTCCAGTCGGCCATGCCTGCAAGGCCACCAAGTGATACCTCCCAATAAGGGCTTACCCTACCCCCTGCAGTTGCTATTTTAGTTGTGGCAACTGGAACACCAGAAGCTGCCTTATACAGAGTCAGGCCATTGGCTCATCTTGCCCAGCACTGTCTACAGTGACTGGCAGTGGTTCCCTGGGGCTTCAGAAAGGAGACCTTCCCAGCCCTGCCTGGAGATGCTGAGTATTGAAACAGGGACTTTCTGCATGCAAAGCAGAAGCTCGACCACTGAGTTATGGCTCTCCCTCTGCTTTCTAACTTGCATGAACGTTCACTGCCATGTAGACATGGGCAGACAAGAGACAAGAGACTGCGTGAACTGACTCACTGCCACCACTACGTTCTTCAGAGATGGTTCCACCACCAGTCAAAACACTGAAACCTCGTCACATACCCGTCCCAGTGTTCAGGTGACATTTTAGTTCTGTTCTAATTTAACAGCCTATGATGAACTGAGGAGGTGGGTGGGTGGGTGGATAGACTTTGGCTTCCCACCCAAGCAAATCCGGAAATGCATATTATATTGGGAGAGCAGTTCATTTAGCCCTAATTTTAGCATGGACACGTAAGTGACATTTCCTTACATGGCATCTTTCGCTGATGTGCTCCTCCTAGCTTGAAGTCAGGGCCCTCAAGGTTTCCAAAGTGAAAAGCGTGCATGGCAGCATCTTGAGACTCTGACAGATTTCAAATGCCTTGCCTGATTTTACATTGGAGATGAGCTTCAAGTAAAGAATGCTAAAAAGATGTTTAAGCTAAGAGGTTAGCCTCATACCATCTGGAGAAGTGCCGTCGCTGACGGAAGTAGCTCTGAGGTTTCCAAAGGACCACTAAAGCTCGCAGGCTGAATGCTTTCCGTGCAAAATGTTAGACAACTCACAGCAACAATTTCAATGCCTATCCACTCACGGATGGCCCTTTTAATGCAGCCAAGGAAGCAGAGCCCTGTACACAACAGCAAGTCTTCTTTACACTATCTCGTTGCTTGCCGAGATTTATTGCATTTTGATAAACGATCGTTTATGTTGTTTTGACAATTGGAGAATTTATGAATCAGAGCTATTTGCCTAAAGTGATGAACTGAATTGTAAAAGAACCATTAGCAATGATGACACCATTTGAAATTTGTTTAAGAATCAAGTTACAGTTTTGCTTTCTTTTCAATAGGGAGCAAAAAGACAGCCAAGGAGCATTTATTTCAGTGTAACAAGCTTCTGACAGGCCTCATCAAGAGAGCTTGCACAGCCAAAGTTATAGGCTGGGTTTCCCACCCCCTGTTTCAGACGTACATAACTTTCCCAACTGAGACCAAGCAACCCCCCAACTCATATTTTCCAGTTTCATGTGCTGTTTCCTGCTGGACACTGAAATGAGACGGGACAGAATCTTTATCTGGATATAATGGTTTTCTGACACCTTACTAGGACTGCTTAGAAAATGTCTACATATTATTCACATGATCCCAGTGGATACACTTGGATCAGAAAGTTTACTGTTTCCCAAATGTTACCCAAGCCAATAGTGTTTAGCTTCATTATTTGTCTTCATTATTTGTCCATTGTGTATATCACTGTCCCACATTCTATAATAGTGAAATGCAGGCTAAAAGCACAAAGCCAACCAGAATGGTCAACCACTTCTGACTCTCCTTCTGGGCACGACTTACCAACCAATTCAAAAGTTGCAAAGAGACAATGGATTGTGTCCAATGTTGCAGTTTTGCTTGCACAACAGACTTCCGGTACAAACATTGTAAATTGATTCAAAACACTACCACAAAGCAAGCCAAATGCAAAATCCATAAACACCTCCACAAGAATCCAAAGTAACGGTATTCAAGTCAAAATGGAGTTTAAATGAAAAGACCCAGAAAGGCCCCAGTATAATGGGGAGCAATAGTCAGAATGCCATTTTTTTGTTTTCTACCTTTTAGAACTACTCTCTGCATGCTTCTTGTACCTTGCTAGACTGAACAAATTAAAAACAAAACAAAACACTATCGGATACGTTTCAAAATCAAAAAATACAAACAGGATGCACCTTAGGATTTTGAGTGTTGAGTGGGGGCTTTGACCCACAGGCTGAATGTGGACTTCCAGGCTTCTTTGTCCTTCCCTCAGGTTTCTTCCCAGGTTACACTCTTCATTGGCCTTCATTTAAATGCCTCTCGGATGCTTTTGCCCAGCTGGATTGCTGGAGGGACCATTATGTTCATAGGGTCCCAACAGAGGTTCTACTGGTAAAAATAAATAAATATGTATTGTTTATCTATTTATGGGGAGTAGGGTTAAGAGAGGGAAACAGAAAGAGACAACAAGCAAGATGTGACTAATTAGGAATAAAAGCTAGTCTGGTCTGGAAAACAAGAATGTAGTCATCTGCTAAAGAGGTTGTCTTCACTTTGGCCAGCCCCATGAATCTCCAGGGGAAAGCTTTCACTCCTTGAAGACTATCCTCTCAGCACTGAACTAAGAATGAATTGTGTTGTGAATTTGGAGGGGGCAGCATAGGCTGTATGCCTGAGTCCCTTCTAATTCCTGGATCCAGCAAGGGTTAAAATCAATGAAGGAGCCCCTTGTTTAACATGGCCAGGCAAGGACCATAATGGTCCCCTAAGTATGGGTCATTAGGGGAACAAAGGAAGTGACTCTGCACCAGAAAACAAATAGTTGGACTGAAGGACAATAGAGTTGTGTGTGAGAGATGAAAGTTAGAAGCAGGCAGAAGCCAAAGAGGAAGAGCCATGCTTCATTTCTGCTTGAATCTAAGGCTATGACGATGAGAGAAGCAGAATCTGTGAGTTAATGCTGTGAGTGAGCTCCTCCAGCCTAGGCTCAGGTTGCATATATGTGCAAATAAATCCTATATCATAAATACACCACAGTCTCTGGTGTCCCTTATTCACAGGAAACGGAGCCCTGGGTTAGCATCTTGAACCCCTGGAATCTTGCATGGCTTGGAGACTGGGATGGTGTGCAACAATATTATTACGAGACAAATAATATTTCTGCTTCCCCTCCCCCGTTCCTTATTTGGAACCAATTTGGAATATTGGTTAGAAAGACAGAACCTCTAGTCTTGTTTCAAAAAGTTTATAAAAGTGGTGATGGCACAAGGAGTGAGAATCTGGTTGTTTACTGCTGGTAACTTGGCATCAGTTGTTTGAGAATCACTCAGCACTTTTCATGATGTGATATTTACATTTTGGGTTTCTCTCTCACACACACCATCGAGACATCTTTGAAAACACGAACCAAATAATGTCACAATATGCTGTAGATCATCCATTTGAACAAATCAGCTCTGGAACAAATCAGTTATACTCCTGAATGCGCGCGCACACACACACACGCACACACACACACAATGGCACAGAGACATAATTTAATCAGCTCCAAGATTCCTTATATATTATGACAAACCTGTGCACCTCCAGGGTGCTCATCTGCCACAGAGCAAATTTTATATGTCACTCAGATGTGTTCCAACTTGCCATTATTTTTGTGGTGTCTGTAGCATGGTATTTATGGCAATTCGAGAACAATCTAAAGAAACATATTAAGAGCTTTGTGCAGGGGGGCGGGCAGGGAAAATAAAGCTACATATGTAGAGCTGATCTGCAGTTCATATGAATCAGCGTTAGTCACCACAGTAAATCAAACCATTTTGATTTACGCTAGTGGAGAGAACCTTGCTCCATATCCATGTTGGGAATGAATTTAACCCTGGGGTTGTTTGCGGAGAGCATTGCTTGCATTCTCTAATTGTTTTGTCTGCAGTGCACAGATTTTGAATAAAAAAACACAACAAAGTATTAAAAAATCCAAACAATGAAAACATTCATTTTTATTTTATTCTTTTTTTCTTAAAAAACAAACAAACTTCATAATGCCCTGGCAAGTTGGCTGTGGTTAGCTACTGTGAAAGCTTCACAAGCTGCCCCTCAATCTGGACCCCTGGAGAGGATTCCAAGTGAGGGGGAAGAGGAAGCAGGAGAACAATGGAGAGACAATGAAAATTTGGTGGTGGGGGTGGGTGGGGTGGGGGGAGAGAAATCATGGCAGGCTTCCAGCAGGCTTTCACACAGAGAGTATTTTCGGCCCACTACGAACGGATCAAGATCACGTCTTAAACTGAGGTATTGAAATTAAGTTAACAGTTTGGGTACAGATGTAACATATTTAGGGAATTAGCTGAGCTGCTTAGATACATCTGATGCCCAGACATACATGAACAGACATCCCACCAGATTCTCAATGTTAGGGCTGCCAGACTTTAATAGCAGCTTGATATGCTGGAATTAGCAGGTGAAGGTATCTATGACATGGCCAACAGCTGGCAACCTTGTTCAGGGTTGCTGCTTCATGGCTGAAGGGCTATGAATGTGGTTAACTTCTCCCTTTTCAGCATAGGCCTCAAGCAGTATGACTTTTCCAGAGACATTTCTGGGTTCCTGACCAAGTGCTCCAGTGCCCATGCAACTAATTCAGATGTCATGGTCCCATTTTGATTGAGAGGCTTGGAAACGTGCCCAGTGCTTATTCACTCTCTCCTCTCCCTTTGCTAAGCATAGTTTGCTGCGAGTGGGAATACTATACTGTGTGCTAACCAGGAATCATGTCCAAACCATTATTTGAAACTGCAGCTTGAAGAGAGTTGCAAACCATAGTCCTGCCCTAAGCATCGTTTGCTTGATAATGGTTAGAAGCAGTACCAGAAGTAAGAAAATGGGGAACAATAGCAAAAGTGGAGGAGAAGGAAGAACATGACCCACAGCATATTACCAACCCCTCAAACCATGGTTAGGAGATTGGAGCATTGTGTTTATATTGCCTAGTCACTTACACATCACGAAAGAAGAGGGGATAGAGAGAGAGAGAGAGATGACAAAAGGAGGACACAGATTTGCATATGCCAAAGTATAATGCATATGTACATTTAGAAAATACCATAATTTAAATCAGCAAAGGCAAACCCTGGCCCTTCAGATTTTGCTGAACTACAATTCCCAACATCCCTAATGTTTATGCTGGCTGGGGTTTGCTGTATAAATAGACAATCCCTGGAGATCAATAAAAGTGAGTCTGGGGACAGATTATAGTCACCCATTCCCAGCCACTCAAGGGAGATGAAAGTGGTAAATGGGGTTTGCAGGGCTTTAAAAATGTTTTAAAACCTTATAAATAGTGTTTGGCCAGGAGTGGCAGTAGGGCAAAAGAAATAATGTCTGTTGTGGGAAAGTTTCTTGTCTGTTTTCTGGGCTAATTCATCTCCATAACACCTATTCAAAAATGAAAAATCAGGTATTAATATTAGATTAGTTTTCAACCACCAATGAAGAAAGATTCACCTTGGTTTATCAACTTGAGTTCTCATAGGGTGATTGTTTAGGCGTAAATTCTAGAAATTGTTCCAAAAGTCTCAGATTTGCTGGCTCAAAACAATGGGAATATTGGAATCCAGAGATAGCTCGAAAAGTAGATTTCAAGAAATGTTGCTTTTATACTCAGCAAGGCACTTTGCAGTCGTCTTTCTCTTCTTCACACAGGCACAGGAGGAGAGAAAGAAAGAAACCAAAGATGGCAGGGGAAGAGATAAGCCTTCTTGACATTGCATGGATTTCATCGCTGGCTCATGTACTCATGCAGGCAGTGAATCATACTGATAATTACAATAAGATCATATTGAAAATAAATTCCCTCCGTTTTTAAGGAAGTGCAGATTTTGGAATTAGCTTACTGACTTCTAATGTTGTGCTACAAACAATTCCCCTAAATCAAATTTTAATTCCCTTTCTGCCACACCAGTTCTGTGTTGATTTAATTTTTTGCAGTCAGCTTAGCTATTTCCTTTGCTGTTTGTGTTAATAACTCTTTTTAATCACATTTGTTTGTGACTCCAGAGCCTAACGACACACGATATACACTGGGGAAGAGCAAAGATCTTCTCTTTCTCTCTGTGTCATTCTCCCACCCCCAATACTTCATGCCCCCTCCCTTCAACACGAAGTCTTTCCACAATGAATCTCGCCATCGTGTCTATTTTTGAAAAGAGGTAGAGCTCCGCCAGTCAACATCACCATGGCTGGAGACAACCTGTGGGGTCCCCAAGGAGGACAGACGGAAAGGCCCACCATCACCAGAGACCTCGGTAGCAGCTGCCCTTTCCTCAATCAAGGGGAAAGCAGCAGGGGCGAGTCGTCCTCAATCAAGCAGGGTAAGACCTTCCCGGGTCATTACACAGGTGTCCTATTCCCTGCAGAGAAGAACAAGGCTTCTTTAAGCTATTGGATAGTCGATCGAGGTGTCATCTTTTAAAGAGAAAGTAACTTCGCTCTTTCTTCAGTGTCTGCCTGCCATGCTTGGTTGCCTATCCTTCCTCCCCCTGCCCCTTTGGCAAGCCTTACTTACATATGTTCCCTTGTAATGGATGCGCAGGCATAATTTTCCCTATCCCTTCTCGTATATTTTGATAATTTCACGCAACCATTTCCATTCCATTTCCACCTGAAGGCAGCCCTGTTCAGGGAAGTTTTTAATCTGTGATGTGTTAATGTATTTTAATGTTTGCTGGAAGCCGCCCAGAGTGGCTGGGGAGACCCAGCCAGATGGGCGGGGTACAAATAATAAAATATTATTATTATTATTATTATTATTATTATTATTATTATTATTATTCAGTTCCTTCCTCACCTGCCCAGCATGGCTGATGCAAAGGTGTATGTGTGCTCTTCAAAAAGATCAAAACTTTTTTTTTTTAAAGGAGTACCTTAAAAGAAGCAAAAACAATATAGGTTAGGCAGGATGAATCTGGGACGGAAGAGGTGAAAAGGTGGGTCAAATAGATGATGGTGATGACGACGATGATGACTGGCATTTTTATGCTGCTCTTCTGCCGGAAAAGACTCTCAAAGCAGATTACTGATATCAGTGGGAAGACAATCACTAGCCTCAGGTTCACAATCTAAGAGACATGAAACAAAAGGGGAAAAATAATATCGGGGGGGGGGGAACAAACTCAGACAGTGAACAGAAGCAAAGGAATATTTTTCAGAGGATCAAAAAAATTGTTGCTTTTTCAGCAGAGCTGCTGGAGAGGCCCTTCGGTCTCCTCTCTCACAGGCTGTTGTAGATGACAACTTAGGAAGGAGTCTAATGCAATTTGTCTCTTAAGCAGATCTGATCCAGTGCCATCATTGCCTGCCCTGATGTTTTCCCATGAGTGTTCCTTCTTCTCATCCCAACCACTAAACTCCAGATCCTGAACCTGAAGAGACTCCAGCTATCTAAGCAGAAGGGGGCCAGGCTGTGGGTCAGGCTCTCCTAGAATTACTTAAGTTGTTTTTATGTGGCTGCTGCTTTAGTGGGATCAGAGACGAGGACCTGAATGGATAGGGAGCAGACAGGGCTGTTTCCTGGGTGTTGAGATTTGACCCCCCCCCCCAAAGACAAACTTTTGATGGTTGTAAAATCCTAGCCCTCAAAATCCCCAGTTTTTCTAGAAACAGTTCTGGGTAAGTTGCTAAGATACTATCTTGTGATTAAGCCAAGCTAGTATCGGTACTGTTTATGAGCTCATTCAGAATGGGAGAGTTTGAATCACAGCAGGGCCCGTAAGACAGAGCTATTCCGCCCGGCCTTCAATTTAGCCTGATCCTTCATTCCTTTTTCCCTTCCCTTTTTCTATGAAGAAACCCTTCTGAGACCCCACATTTAAACTCTTCCCTGGTCTCCTTGCTGGCCCTAGTAGGACTAACTTGGCCAGTTAGCCCTGACGATGCTACATTTATGTTGTACTTTATGCTGTTTTTAAGCTGTTTTTAAGTCGTCTTTAATCAGTGTTTTATATTTGTTGTTAGCCACCCTGAGCCTGGTTTTTAAATCGGGAAGAGCAGGGTATAAATAATTTTTTTAAATTATTATTAATTATTAATTATCATTATGTTCTCTCTCTCTCTCTCTCTCTCTCTCTCTCTCTCTCTCTCTCTCTCTCCAGCCTCCCATCTAAACTTTCCTTATTCTTCCTCCCACCTCTTCTGACTGCAATGTCCACTGCCCTAGTTGATTTGTTCTGCAATTAAACAAACGAATACGAGATTCTAATACGGCATCACTAGAAAACCAAGCCAAATGTTGACATTAAAAGACTTGTGATCTCTTGAAGCATGTCACGAGGTTCATTATTATGGGTCTTTATAGCATTTAATAAATATTTATCTCTTCTGAAACTGTTACAGACACCTTTTAAATTTTTCATTTATGAAGATCTAATGAACACTTAATGTTTTTAATAAATGGCTAATCAATTGTTATATTATCAGAGAGTCCAAAAGATCAGGGGACTGCTTATAACTATATTTTATAACCATATATTGATGAGCTTATAACCATAACACAGTTCTGTAACATGCCTATATGCACCTATTAATCACAATGCCGCAAGGGACCATCTTCCCTGCCCAGGCTGCATTGATATACAGCACCACTCCACAGGTATGAGTTGGCTAAGCGGGAGGAACAACGTGGCTCAGAAGCTAAGTCAGCACCTTTCATCTCTTTCAGAAGTCTTCAAGACAAGCAACCCTATTATGTAAAGTAATAGAAATATTAGATCCTAAGGGTGCAGTCCAGAGAAATTTAGGCCCACTCAAATCCCACTAATTCCAACAGGACTTAAGTGTGCCTAATGTTCACTTGATTGTGCTGTAAGACTGCAATCTAAAACCGATTAAGACGCAGTGCATGGACTCCAGCTCATTTAGCACCATTGATTCCATGTGACCATTGACTTCAGTGGGATTAAATTAGTCTAAATCCAAATGTTCCAGTTTTCCCGGTTTGCGGATAGAGTTGCCAAGTTGAAATTCTGCAGCCAATGATTCTAGGAGAGTCCCACAGCAGGGACAGCTTCAAAGTCACAGAATAAAGATTTAAGATACTAATAATTGAAATGTTATGCTCATCTGAATGGCCGCGTCTCAAGTTGTTCTTTCATTGCCTTGAGTCTAACACAGCAACATGGGAAGTGTCCCAAAGGAAGCATTTTCATGGGATTCCACCCCAGAAGGCATTTTTGGGATTCCACAATGCAATGAGAATTCCACCATGATTTCTGTCTGCTGTATACATGGATGAGGAACCAGCAGAGGTCATTCCTATCTAGCAGAAACCTCTGGAGTATCTGATTGACAGCCCCAGTTCTTATTCCCAATTGTAGCTGGCCTTCCTCTGGCCAGCATAGCTATTGTAATGTGCTCAGATATATATCGTTGTGCACAAACCTTAGGGCAATCTGACTTGTAGGACCCCATCGTATCAAAGTGATTTCCAGTGCTGTTTCTCTTCATTGATAATATCTGCTAAAATGTCACAAAGACTCTGTGAGGTAACCCTGTGAAGAGTTGACATTAAAAAATCCCTGAGATTGAATCATTTGTTTTCTAAAGCCACTACAGGCAACTCCCTATTTACGCAAGGGTTACGTTCCAAGGTACCGCACATTTAAGTGAAATTGTGTATATTTGAAACACCATTGAAAAAGCCTGCAAACACCCCATTCTGTCCCCCACCCTGCCCCGTTCTGCCCCTTTTTGTGACGTTTTTGTGATGTTTGGGGGTCACTTCCAGGTTCAACGTGATGTGTGCATGGTCAATCACATATTGGATGTGCCTGAAATGGTCGCTGGCTGTACATAGTTTGTTCCAAGAGACATATAACTGTGTTCTGAAGTGTTTGGGGAAAAACATTTACGTTAAGATATTGCACAGAGTTGGATGGGAGGCTAGCCTTGAATCCCCAAAGTGTCTTTTTAAAATAGCCCCACCAAAAACAATGCAGAAAAAACAACTAAGGATCTTAACGTCAATAGAATTAGTTTTAGAAGTCAAAGACCAGCTTGCTTGTAGAATTCTTGCCTCCTGCCCTCTGCTGGTGTTTTCAGACAATTCACACAGACAACTCCATGCTTACTCCTGAACAACTTCTTAGACACAGAACACCTGCTCTGAGACAAATCCCCAGGCTGCTGCTCTTTTCTGCCTATATATATATATATATATATATATGCATAAACACAATTAACAAGGGCTAGAAAGGCAGATGGGAGATTGGCTTTGTTATAATGATCAGGGAGGGGGGGGGCCTTCCATTTTATTTCTTTGATCTTCCCCCACTCTTCAAGCATCACTTCTCCACAGGCTAGGTATACAGCCTTGTCATATGTCTTTGCAACGTCTCATAGGAATAGGGCTGTTATGATTTCTACCCTTAACACTATTAGTATGGAATATTAAATACTCCATACAATTGCAGTCTACAAGTCGGCAAGGAACGAAACATAGGAAACAAATCGTGTGCCAGCCTTCTAGTAGAGAGAGGGTTACAAAATGATGCCATGAAAGCCACCAGGTCATTAGAAACCATGCACAGTTTCCAATGTGAGCTTTAACAGACTTAAAATAGAACCAAGAAAGCATTTTCTTTGGTTGATTAGCCAAACTAATCACTCACAGTTCTAATCTTATTGAAGTTTGTGTGATTTGCATTTTTTGCTTAATGATTTTGGTATATAACCCAGGATTTATGTTAATGGCAGGGACCTGCACCACGCAAATCATTATCGCCATTAGAATTTATCTTACGGCATGAACTTGCAGTACTTATCCTGTCACACTTTCATTTTATTAGAAAAGTTTGCAGAGTTAGAAGTCATTTAAAGTCATTTAATTGTTAAATGTTAATTAAAAATGCAATGGGTAATAGATTTTGACTGAGCACAGACGCAGTTCTATTGCTGCCATCAAGCATGTGAACTAAAAAATACGATATGATTGGCCAAAGTGTATTCATTTTCTGGGAGAGTAGTAACCAGGCCACAGGCCACTTTCCTCTCAACATTACTCCCTCCTCCCTCTCCATCAGCACAAGGGGCAAAAAGCAAAACTATTTTTCTAGAAGCGGAAGTGCTTAAGCTGCGTTATAATAGGAATAACCTCAGCCAAGGATATTTCTTTGTGAATTAATGACCGACTGGAGTTAATGGTCATTGGCTTCACCTTAGGCCCTCAATTAAACCCTGAACCTCGGTTGGTATCACTTAATTGACTTAGTTTCATTTCATTTCAGCATTTCTAAACAGCCTGCCTGGAATCACCCTGACAGAGTTGTGTGGCCTTTGTAGATGTGGTCTGACATACCCTCCGTCCTCCTGCCTGGATACTTCGTTTTGTTTTGACATAGTTGCACAATGCCCTGTCCATGCATCGGCGCAGATAACAGCAGATGACCGAGGCTAAATCTAGCCCAAGAGTGACTAGAAATGGGAGTGTAGCAAAGGATGCAACATAGTCGAAATGAAAGACTTAAGCCCCATTGCTTTGAATAAGAAAGGAAGGCTTCAGTGTAATTACATGGGAGTAAGAGCCATTAAATCTCATGTGGCCTATTTCTGAGTAGACATGCATAAGATGCACATTTCTCTGTAATGGAGACTCTGGGGTGAGTGGTTGCCAGATCTGAGAATCAAAATTTTTATCTGCTACAGACAGGATTGCATCCCCTCTGAAAGAAAGAAAAAAAAGTAGTTTGGGGGTGGTCCTGGAATGATACTATTGCCATGAGAGGTTCAGATTACCTCAGTGGCGAGGAGCACCCATGGCCAGCTTTGGTTGCTAGGCCAACAGTAGCCTTTATTGAACAGGGACAGCTTGGCCACTGTGTTCCATGCACTGGTAACTTCATGGCATTCTGTGTGGGACAATCCTTGGTCATGATTTGGGAGCTGTAGCTAGTGCAGAATTTGGTGGCTAGGAAGGGTACAGACTGGGGGATCTGGCCACACCTATTACACTGGTCTTCAATGAACTGCACTGTCTACCTATTAGTAATGGAGTCATGTTCAAGGTCTTGTTATTAACATATAAAGCAGGGAATCTCAGACCCAGGGGTACAATGCAGCCCTCCAAGTCTTCCTTTCCTTTCCTTTCCTTTCCTTTCCTTTCCCTTTCCTTCCCTCTTCTGTTCCCTCTTCCCTTCCCTTCCTTTTTGCCTTCCCTTCATTTCATAGTTTTTATTCATGTTCATCTTTAAACTGTTTGACGTGGTTGCACTGAGTTATCTTGGTTTAGATTAGAGCATACGACATGCAACAATTACATCAAATGAAAAATAAAACAATAAGCACTGCAATAAACGTTTCTGACTATATTAACAAAGTTGTGTCAACGTATATATACCAAAATTATTATTACAGATATGAAATGATATGATGTATAGCAAAGTCTATTGCTTAGATTGGTGACCCTAAAGCAAAAGGTATTTTCTATCAATAACAATGAGAATTTAAATTACAATTACAATTTAAACTACCTGTATGTACTTCATGTCCCTCCAAGCCTTTCTAGCTGGCCCATGGGACTCGGCCACAACTCTCCCAGGTCACACCCCTTACTAGTCTTGCTTCAAACCCTCATTTAGTACTTTTGGTGGGCTGGAAAGTTTTCTTGAACTCGGAATGCCTCTTGCTGACTTAGAGGGGATATAGAGGGGAGTGTCTGCATGTGTAGAAATCAACCTATTGTACAAAGGTAAAATTCACATTAACTGCTCCACTCACTTTTGCTTCTGGCTCCTCCTGCCACTTGCATGTGTTGCCAGAAGATTGTCCAGAAGAAAATGTGGCTGTTGGGCTGATAAAGGTTCCCCACACAGGATATAAAATAGGTGTTACCATGTAGAAGGACCACTTCTGTGTTGCTGCTAGTTGGCAGACTGCAAGTTGAGGCCCAGTCAACCAAGTCTCATTCAACGATCCTGATGACTGTGTGGGTCAATGTTGGGAAAGGTGTTCTCTGGAACGTTCTCCCTTTGCCATCTGGGAAGCTCTAGCTCCCCATTTGTGGAATGCTCTCCCCAGGAAGGTTCAGCTGACACCTTCACCTGTAGGCGCCAGGCAAAACTTTCCATTTCAATCAGGTCTTTAGCTGATTGACATCCAATGGCCATTTAAATGTGTTGTGGGAGGGCAGGTTGTTAGTTTGCTTCTGTTCTTATTTTTATTATGTATTTTGTGTTTTTAATATTGTAATTATGTTGTGAACTGCCCTGAGATCTACAGATGAAGGGTATTTAATTAATGTAATTAATAAATTAAGTAATTATTTATTATTATTATTATTATTATTATTATTATTATTATTATCTGTAGCATGTTTCAGACACTGAAAAACAGTATTTTTTGACGATTGATCTCTGGATAGTAGTGCTTGTTATTGTATAATTTTATAGCCTGAGTATATATATATTTAAACTCCAGCTTTTACATTTGCAATGGTAAATAATGAGTATTTATTAAATAGTTATATCTGTTGACTACTTATATAATTTGTATATATGCATTGAGCCTGCTGTATGTTCTAGAGTCCTTGACTCCTTGCTGATTTAGAATCCTTGACTCCTAATTGCAAACCACTTTGAGATATTTCATATATAGTAAACTGTCCCTCAGTTGACTGAGTAAATAAAACACATTAATTTTCTGATACAGTACTGTTATCAAGAGGGTTAAGTACATGTTAACTCTCTCAAATGGCTATCAATGGTGCATAACAAGTTTAACTTTGGCTCTGTTGCACCCCAAAGGGTGGCCTAAACATTAGAACTACCCTACCTCATGTTATAAAGCAGGATATGGGATTGCAGTTTGTGATAAAACATGCAAAACTTAAACACTTCCAGGAAATGGATATTGTTGCTTATTACAACAGCTCAAGGCTTCAGCCACCAGAGAAAGGAGCTAACTTTCCAAATATATTTCAGGTCCATTCTATAAATTTCCAGTTTTCAATAAAAATTAATTGATCTCTAGCTCTTTTATTTAAGGTGGGTGCAGGAACATTCCCCCGCCCCCAGTGGGCTGGATCCTTATCTCCTCCCATCCTGCAGGCCAACTTTGACACGGGTGAGGCTATCCACCTGCCAATCACTGTCATCATGCCATCCAGTGATTGTGGTTGGGTGGTCCCACCCACCTGTGAAAGTTGATCCATAGGGTGGGGAGAGACAACTGCTTTGCCTGCAGGGAAAGTTCTGGTGAAGCAGCACCAAACACCATGTCCTTGCCTCTGCCCTGTTCCAGTTTGGTGAAGAGGTAGGGCTTGAAGCACCATAGACAGCTCTGAGTGAGCAACTTCCCCAAACAAAGGCTAAAAGTCAAAGGCCTTTTCAACCTCTGCCTCCAGTCCACCTCTCCTAGCCTCCTCCTCTCATTTGTGAGAACTGCAGTCCTTAAAGGACCAAGCCTCTGGTCTGTTGATGGGCAGGTCTATGCTACCTGGGCTCTTGTCTTGTGCATTCCTGGAATCACAATGTAGGCTGGGAGGCACGCCTGAGGTTCAGAGGAAGTTGCCTGGGAGACCTGAGTGTGGTGGGATCTGGTCCAAGGTGCCTCTGATGTAGTGGCCCTCTGGTCACTAGGCTCAGAATATGGCTCCTTAGCTGGTGACTCTGCAGCTTATGGAATCTTGATCTCTGCTTGATTCTGGAGTCATGACAGCCTCTGCCAACTCCAGCCACTGAGAACGAAGTGTGTGTATTTTTGCATAGTGTTGCCCCCGATCTGCATTGCTTTGCTATGATAGAGTGTTGTTTGAGAAATGGTTGCTTACAGTTGTTTTATTAAATATCAAGCAGCTGCATTCGCTGTATTCTTTTCGGCAACTGCGGAAAAACATTCTTGTTTAGACAAGCCTACCCAGGTGCTTAGAAAGCTGATGTGACTTTTAACCTGACTTAATACTTTAACTTTTTGGATGTTTTAAACGGTTGCAATTTCTTCTTGATAATTTTCTTGTTTTATCTTTTTGTAAACAGCTTTGAGTTTTTTTCTACAACCAAGCAGTGTATAATTTTAATGAAATAAATAAATTAAACACAATAAACTAATGCCTATTACATTTTTATTATGTTGCAATTAACATTATTTCCCCTCCCATTTCCCCATCAACTTAATAGCCTCGTTTGAATGAATGTAAAGCATGATTTAGCTGTGCAAAAATGCTTGCACACTCCCCAGTCCCAATCTTTTCTCCTCCAGCCAAACTGGGAGAGGAGAGGGGAGATAGGAGCATGTGAGCCCAAGCTTCACACAGTCTTGTTCCTGTAAGAGTAAAAACATGGTTCAGCACTTCCAGTGTGATGATTGCCTTAAGACAGGAGTCTTAATGAGTGTCTTTAAAAGCACCAGGTGGTATAAGTTCCCCATAGGCCTCAAATAAATCTGCCCATATCGTGTCTTTCCAAATGTAGGGCATACATTTCAATATTGTCAAGATTGCACCAAAAATTATTGGACCAAACTGAAACAGTTAAGGCTTCAAAATGAGTCTCCACCCCCTGTAATATGGAAAAGTTTAGAGGGGACTTTTGAATCTCTTTGATCAAGCTTTGAAATAATTTTACTGGATTACCATTGTACTAAAAGCATAATTTATAGTAGCTGACCTAAGCTGCTCTTTGTATAAAAGCCATATATTAAACAATGGCAGGAAAGCAAAAAATGCAACAGGAACTGAATCTGCTCTGTTTATTATTTAGCTCATAATTGCATCTTCCTTATTTAATCTTTTGAATTCTGGCATGGTCTTAATAATAAGGGTTCAAATAATGTTTACTATACACAGGAGGGAAAGCCTTGAGTAATACACCCTGTGCCTCCAAACTTTGTGTAGCATGTGACCTTTCCTTAACCCAAGAAGGCCTGTTTTATAAAGATCGTACTAGATAGCTCCCCTATAAAGCGTAGATTTGCTGCCAAGCACCACACACTCTTAGCCATCTTAGTTAACATTTCTGCATACCATTTTTTTTGTTCTTTCCCCATAGCACTTCCAAAAAGCCAAGGTTGCCACAAGCCTATCCACTGGCTACTTCTGAGCAAGTTAACTCGAATGAAAATCTACAGTGTAGATGTCTGCATTTACAGCAGGTATCTCCAACCTATCTTCAACCCACTTTTAACCCAAACATGTATTTGGGAACGCATTTCATTTTTTTTTACCATATATTTGCATGGAGGTAGTGCTCCTGTTGTGACCCATTTTGAATCAGGCTGTGACCCACTAGTGGCTCCCGACCTACCGGCGGAAGACCAGTGATTTGCAGGATAGCTCTCTGCCCTAAGCAATATGGATCAAACTAACCCATTCTGGAGCCTAATTTCAAAACACAAGAATACAGACAAGGGCCTACAGCTCTCCTGAGCATGTTGCTCTGTCCAGTTCAACGGGTGCTGGTGACACATTTTTTTGTCAGGGTGATGGAAGGGCATCACGGGAGATAAACTAGAAACCTGCTGCCAAAGATTTGGCTGATTAGTTCAAATTGTTATGTGAAATTTAGCTGCTACATGTTTCCAACAGATGCATTGCCTCTAGTTAGGGTTGCCAGATCAGATGCCTGCAGTAGGTTTATTGCCACAACTGAGAGAATCCTCCTGTCACAGTATATAGTCTCAAGTTCACAACCCTTTTCTTCCCTGGGCTCTTTGGCCCATAATTCTCAGCAGTGCTTTTTTTCTAAAAAAACGTTTAAGGGTACTCTCATTTTGACTCAAGAAAATCACCAGTTTATAGTTCAAATCAGGAAAAATAAATACAGTGGTACCTCTGGTTACGAACTTAATTCGTTCCGGAGGTGCGTTCTTAACCTGAAACCATTCTTAACTTGAGGTACCACTTTAGCTAATGGGGCCTACCTCTGCCACCACACCGCCAGTGTGCGATTTACCTCTTATCCTGAGGTAAAGTTCTTAACCCGAGGTACTACTTCCAGGTTAGTGAAGTGTTTGTAACCCGAGGTGTTTGTAACCCAAGGTACCACTGTACAATAATTGGACAAAAGTACAAAGATCCACAAAATGTTTAGGGGTATGCATACCCCAGAGTCCCCCCAGAAAAAAAGCACTGGTTCTCAGCCATCCAAACCCTTTTGGCGTGTGTACTTATTTTCTCCAAACAATGCACATCATTTCCAGGCATAAGATGATACAGCCAGTGCTTTTCCCCCTAAAAAAATGTTTAGGGGTACTCTCATTTTCCTACTCATATTGAAATGAGACCAAACTTAGATTCACAAAATGTTTAGGGGAATGTGGACCCCCACAGAAATGTGGACCCCCACAGAAAAAAAAGCACTGGCTACAGCTAGTTTCTCATTGGATTCTCCTTTTCTTGAGTTCCTTGTTTTTACCAGCCTGTTTTCCCAGTTCCTCGCCTCCCCACTTTCTCAAGCCATCTTTATTCTTGGCCAGCCTCCCTAGTGGTCATGTCTCCTCTAGCCTCATCTTTCCCCTTAAGCATTCTCTGATCTAGGCTGAACCATGGGCCTCTGTTGAACAGATGTGTAGGAGATTTGGCTATTGCATCATAAAGACTCTTGTATTTGTGGCAGAATTTGTCGTGTTACAAGTTAATGCACAAAGAATTAAACTATGGGGAAGTGAATAAACAACACTGGCTTAATATGATTCAATTTCAGAATGAAATCCGCCCACCCCGGCAAACCAGTGTTTTCATGTGTGTTGAGAACTTGCAAATATAGCCTCTCAGAAAGGCTACCACATTCACCTCTATGGCGGAAACAGTAATATCTGCATATTGTCCAGTATGTATGGGGCCTCCTCCATTTAGGTCAATGGGGTAGGTCAATCTTCTGGAGCTCATATGGATTCCCGCATCAATCAATATGTGTCCAAAATAAAGAACATCCTGGAGCTCTTCCTTCACACTCTCTATCTTCTAGCATCAGTTGCACATTTATTTTTGGCATTCATTCATTGACACAAGTAAAAGAATGAATAGATTTTTATCCTTTCCTTTGGCTTCCAGAATAGCACTAGGGTAACTCCCAGCATCATTTCGCTAACAGTCAGCACAGATGGAGGAGGGCTGGTCTTGCAATTTTGATTATCTTCTCAGAAGCCCAAAAGCTGACACTGATTCAAGATTTTCATTCTTGCTGTTTATTTATTAAAATCATTTATAGACCACATTTAAATGAAAAATTACCTAGGTGGTGTAAAACACAACACCATCAACTGAAGCACACTCAAAGCCCTGAAAGATGTGTGTGCATAACTATAGCTTTATATTCTGCAAACTTCTGGATGAACAGAAAAAGAGACAGGGTCACAAAATGATGCATGCACATTCCCCACCATCTACCTCATCAATGGGAAAAAATACAACTACAGTCAAACCTCGGATCCCAAACACCTACGTTTTGGGCTCCCAACGCTTAAAACCCAGAAGTAAATGCTCCGGTTTTCAAATGCTTTTCGGAAGCCGAAAGTCTTGACACGGCTTCCACTTGAGTGCAGTAAGCTCCTGCAAACAATTGGAAGCCGCGCCATGGTTGCTGAACATTTCAGAAGCCAAACGGGCTTCCGGAATGGATTATGTTTGACAACCGAGGTTTGACAGTACATCAGCCACTGCCATGCTACACAGAAGGTATTTTAACCTCTCCTTTGTTCAGAATGAATGGGAAGGTGGGTGTCCAATTCTGGCATCCAATGAAATGTGGGCATTTTTGAGGGTGTGTGTTCACTGCAGGAGAGGCTGAGCGTGTGCAAACAGTGACACAACAGGAGGAGCAAATAAACTCTCATGCATTGTGGATTCCTAAGGGAAGGTCTACTGAGAACTTTTGCAGCTGCCATTGGAGGCACTGGTGGGCACACTGCCACTTGTGGGTGCAACACTGGTGACCCCTGTGTAATTAGGATGTTTGGTTTTGACTAGGGAGCCCTGCATTCAAATCGTGGAGGATCCCTGCTCAAACACAAAGCTTGCTCGGCGAGTCACAGGTTTCCCCCCACTCTTACCGGTTTGTTGAGAGAAAACTTCATTATGCCACTGAGAATTCTGAAAGAGTCTTAATCTGAACTGAAGAAGTCACTCGTCATCACTATATTCCCCCCCCCATCTACTTAATTTTAACTCCACTTCTCTCTCCATTTTAGGAAGATCTCCCACCCCCAAGAATAACAACAGAAAGGTAATTAGCTAAGCCTTTGGCAACTGAGAATGAGCCCATGTGTGTCCATGTCTCATTATTGATGAACCAAAGATTTTCCTTTTATCTCCATATTGAACTCATTGCACACAAATGCAGCAGTTTCTATGGCTTGGGGAAAGGCCTTTTTACAGTGTTTGTAAGAGCAGATGCTTGGTAAGTCTATATATGCCAGTGAGAACATCATTCAGTTTTATGCCCACTTCTGTTTTCTTGCTTGGCATAATTCATTAGCACATTCTGCAGAATACTCTCTCCATAAAACTGGATTTGGCTGTAATGTTAAGGTTCTAATGACTATAGCATTGTAAAAAAAATGCAAGTGTTTTTTTTTAAAATATAAAAACACACTTATAATTGACGTGTATATTTGATAAGGAAAAAATACACATACATTATTATTTTGCAATAGAGCCCCATTTTTAATTTATCAGTTTTTAAAATGATTTTGCTGATGGTAAGCCTGTGGAAGGAGAATTAGCACAGTTCGACAGCAAGTCTTTATGACTTGCTTCATGCTATTTTTAAAATGATTATATGGGCTCATTTCTAAATAAAGTCAAAAACTTTGATTGAAGACACCAATATAGCCTGCCAACCTGTTATGTCACAATGTTATGGAGGGGTATAAATACTAAGATACAAACACCTCGTTTATTTTTCTTTCCTTAACATAATTTAATGTAAAATTCAAACAAAACAAAGATTAGATGGGGCTTGAGCAGGATTTTCAACATCTGTGCAGATAAATGTAATTTATTCCAAAGAGAGGGAGAGAGAGAACTAGTAAGCCATCTTATAAAGGCTGCTGTTGCAGATTACTTCACACAACAGAATGCAGCTGTACCACCTCAAGCAAATCCAGTTTTACCCTTAAAACCTCCCCCACCCCATTTAGACAACCCTCATCTTCAGTTCTGTATGGGAATAATGCTGGAATACTATTTTATATTCACCTTTTGAACATGTTTTATGTACACCAGGCAGTAACACTCTGAATATTACTTCTGTGTAGTACCAGTAAGTTACACACTACAGATTTCTTCTGCCATCTTTTATGTGCAAGCAAACCTACAAGCTTGTTGCAGTATGTTAAACATAAATGAGTTACAGCTGCTTGAAGTAAGGTCTTGCTGAAAGTTTAATATTTCAAAGAAACATACCTCAAAAACTACAGAGTCCTCTGCAAAATAGGCAAGCTATGGTCTACTTTAGGAAAAGCACTGAGATTCTTCTGCTGGAAATGGATGATGGAGGGTGCAGGAGGAAACAATGTTATTTCTTTTAATACAATGAGATTTCCCCATTTTCATTTTAAAAAGCAGCAAAACTGAACGAACTCTGGGAAAAGGTAACTTCAGGATTTGCTCTGCCTTTTTGGCCTAGATGTCTCACAAGCTCTTTTCCTGGATCTGATCAGGGTGTGTGTGTGGAGTGTTTCAGGGGAAGGATTACTCTTATTAAGGGAAAGACAGCCAGTGTGGGAGATTGCAGTCAAACATAACTATGCATGACTGCTAGTTGGTGCATTAAGGGGTTAAGGATCACAGAGTTGTATTGCTAGATAGACTCAGTTTGATCATACTTCCTCTCCTCTGGAAAGGAAGTGAAGCTTCTTTCCTCTTCCTTTATCTCTCTATCTCTGCATCATGTAATCAACCAGGATGGATATGCTTAAGCTAGCTCTAAGCTTAGAATGCATAACCGAAGTTGTCCTGCTGTATTATCTACCCAAGAGTGTTCTGCCTGCATTATCATTGCTGCTGCATGGAACAATGCATGGCTGAGACCTTGAATCTGTAAGTAAAGCATTTTAAACTTACTTCTGTGTGGCCTGCTCATAGCAAGAGGTGTAGAAAGAGGTTAGCTGTTGCGTGCAATTGAACTAGTTAAAAAGTTTTAGCAACCTATATTCCTAACCCTATATTACTGCTTAACTTTTGTGAGTTTAATCTCTGCTACTGGGGCTCTGTCTCTGCAGGAGAGTGTGCAAAGCCCTGTGTTTTGAATCCAGGCATTTCTGAACCGAGCCATTTTCTTTAGCCCCCCCCCCCCCAATGTGGGTCACAGAGTTTCATATTTAATTCCCCACAGCTAGAACTGCCACTACCACTGCTGGCTGTAATTGTAAGAACTTGTGCTGGAGCTTGCATTTCCCTCTTCCCCATCATTCATTTTTCCTTGTGTGTTATGTCTTTTTAGTTTGCGAGTCTGAGGACAGTGTGTGTTTTAGGAATGATTTTTGTAAGATGCTCTGAGATCTTTTTTGCTTAAGGGGAAGGTATAATTGTGGTAAACAAATAAATGAATGTGTAAGCAGAATGTTGTCTTTCCTTGCTGAGATGAGTATATAAAGATATGAGAATGTTAGTGACTGGCAGAAAATATACACCGGTAATATGAATGTGGGTAGGACCAGTTTCTGAAGCAATGGAAACAGGCTTATAATAGCTTATCAAAAGAGTATGAAAAGCAGTGATAATTAGATTTCTTCCATTTCCTTCTGCCATGAAAGTGGAATATACATTATGAGCTTTGAGTACTTGTTGGATGATGAACTGAGGACTTCAAATAGGCTATGGGAGTGCAGGAGGCATCCATTTAGGGTTGCTATAGCCTGAATAGTTTTATATGCTTGTGAGCATGACCATTAGGCATTGAATTCATAACCAAGGGTAATATATCAGGTACATAGCTCTGATTCTCAGTCATCTCTACAGCATGTCCAAATAAAATCTGCCTTCATACTGTTATCGAAAATATCTTTCTAACACAGATTGCCAGGCTAAGACTCAAGCTCTAACAATGCCCACTTTATTCTAAAATATTAAAATGTCCATTACAACTTAATATATACTATAAATATTTCTTGACTTTTAATTTCAGGATCAGACAAATGAAACATTTTTTGTAAGAGAGAATAGCATTTCTACAATTATGCTATTGCTTTTAACAGCATGAAATGAGATAAATACCAGTAATTAAAATTTACATTAAAAGGGTCAACTGTCTGGCTTTGTGCCCAGAAACCCTGGAAGTTCAGAGTTAAAACAATGCATTGCCAGATGACTTGCTTCCCTAACCTATAAGAGCTTGTAGTAGCTTGGCACAACATGACCATTTAAGAACGGAATACTTAAGTTTGTGTTAGCAAGGTTTTTAACATTTACCAGAAAAGAGGCTTGTGTGACAGAAGACATTTTTTTAAAGTGACTTCATAACTGTGAGGAAAACTGAAAGCCACACCTTTCAGCCTCCACATTTCTTCTTTTGTTCAAAGTGCAAGGAGAAGCCATCCGGAAGGAAGAAAGATTACGGCTATCTATAAACTGTTTGACAGAGACAGAAATGCTGATAATGTTTGGGCTGTGTCTGTATTTTTTGGCTGCTTGCATCAGCAGAGGGTTGAAGTAAAGCAGAAACTCTTGATGTGTTTGTCTAAAGTAGTAGTAGTGTGATACTGGGCTGGAAGAGTTCACCTGAAGTTCAGGGCAGATGTTGCCAGTAGTTTATACTGCAGGAAAGTAAAATTGCTTCCGGATTCGCCTTTTCCTCTAAATTTTTCTTCCACCCCCATGGAAGTCTCAAAGAGTAACTATGTCTGTAGGGAAGCAGTCTTTGAGCAAGATACCACGATTGCGATGACAGTCCAACTCTTCGATAAAGCCATACCAATAGATAACTAGTCCGGGACCAAATCTAGGGTAAAAACAAAACAAAAGACCAGACATAGATAATGAATAATCACACCAACAAGAAGAGCATAAAAACATGTGAAGCTGTGAACTATTAATAACTCTGGGAAACAGGTCATGAAAAATGAGCAAAGCACTTTACAGGTATTTAAGATAAAGCACATTTAAACGAAAGGCTGTGCTTAATCTTTCAAAGGATCTCCAAAGATTCTTACTGGACAAACAAATATTATTTGTTATTTCCTTGCATATTAGTTAATAATAGTCTAATAAGAATCTTTGGCTGATTAAAGGGAAGAGTGTGAAGAAGAATTCATAGAGGAGCAAAGATTTCAGTATTGTACTGTACAATGCTTACTATCATTTGTAATAAAATCTCTACAATGAGGAATTGCACAAGAAACTATCAACGCAAAAACACAGTTCATCACAGGTTTTTTTTTTAATTCTAAAACTCTCCTGATTGTGCCTTAGAAATTCCTCAGATATTACTAAGGCTGACTGATCCCCACTAGGCAATCTCAGGAAGTAGCCCCATGGCCTATTTTATCCATCAGGAAGTTCAGACCCTCAGGCTGGGTTCATAAAGAAGTAATCACTATCAATCATTGTGTAGTGATATGTTTTGCACATCAGTTTCACGTTTTTCCTACTGAGAGCACTTAATTAAAGGGAAGCACTACTTTTGGTATAGTATTGCAAGAATTTTACAGTGAAATCATAAATTATGAATGTTAGGTTAGTAAAAGGATGTCTAAAAACAGAACAGCCTTCTATAGTCTAACGTTACACCAGGCTGTACAACACGAGGCCAGAAAGCTCTTCCTTTCTCCCTTTCTGTGATTTATTGTATGGCATAGTGAACTTGCCAAAAACAACAGTACAGGATGAGCTGTTAAGAGACTGTATGTACAAGGTCAGTGGAATGTCATATAATGGTTTGTACACGGGTCTGAATTCACACCAACATGGTAGTCAGCTTTTGTTAAGGGCCTTAATTATAATGGGGATGTCTCAAGAGAGCCATAACAATTTAAAGGTCCGCCAAGTCAATAAAACATATTAAAAAATGTGGGCAGAACCAGGCTGGCTTCGTTGGGATGGTTCTTTCCAACACTACAATGGAGGGACCGTTCCACAGATGTCTAATGAATAATGAACAAAAGCAACAAAACCTAGTGGACTTCTTTTACCATTCTGATTAGACGGAGGACTTTTCTTATATTCAACTGCTTAATTCGGCCATCTGTGGATTTATAACTACTGCCTTCCTATGCTTTCAGAAGCAATTGCTGTGTATAGCATCTTTCACTCTAAAACCTTGGGTGTTTTAGAATGACAGGTGCTATGTAAGGACTAGTGTTGCAGATTTAGCTGTGTTAAATAATTCTTTCGGAATGGTGATCAGCAGTAAAACCAGATTATAGTGGCCTCCAAGAGAGATCCTCTCTTGTAACCACAAACCATGGTTTGTGGTTATGTTTCAACTGGCCCACTGAATCAACTGGATTTCTGTATTTTATGCATTAATGTTATTATTTCTTCAATGCTGGACAGGATGTATCTCATAATACAATGTCTCCATAAATCAAAGGTAGCATATACGCAACAGCCATACAATCTCTATTCTAATTCCTTGTTCAAAAAGACTTAAGTGAAGTACTTAAAACCAAAATTAACTTGTTGGCACATTTAACATTTGGCACTGACTATCAGAAACTCCTGCTGCTAAGCACTAATTTCTCTCTCATTAGCTCGCAGAATCGGAAAATCACAAACAATGCCAGTAGTTAATTATTGCTGCCTTAATTTGAAAAGTCATTTAGCCTTTTTTCCCTTTTGTGTCAACGGGAAGCAGTAAAGAGGTCAAAGATAGAAGCAAGAACCACCCTTTTTAATTTGAGACTCACCACCATTTTTCATAGATGCATAGATGTGATTTGTGAAGAACCCAATTCAGGGCTGCAAATTATAGAGTAAGTGCAGAAACTTATTTATAGATTAATTATACTGTTAAACAAATTGGTGACCAACCTTCCTTTTGTGATCACTTTAAAGAAAGTTAAGCTGAACGGAAAATGTTACAACTATTGCTCACTGTGATGAAATCAGAACATAGGAAGAGCCCTGTTGGATTAGACCAAAGCTCATCTAGACCAGGGTTCTGTTCAACCAAATGCCTCTGGGAAGCCCATAGACAAGGCATGAGGGCCATGGCGCTCTCTTAAAAAAAAGAAAATGTGGAAACAACCCAGGAAAGTCTTTGGAATCCAAATCCAGTGTCAAAACAAGAGACTCCTGTCTAAAAAGAAATGCTATTCATAGGCCATTATGCTGGAGCGATGTGATTTATTTTGAAAGTCCAAGCATTAATCAGTCACGAAATCAACAATGTTGATTTTTGATCAGTAAGTCAAAAATCTCTGTTATTAGACTGTGCAATGTAAAAACTTTTTAGTTTTTACTCGATGCTCCTATTTAAGTGCAAGGAACGTGTGGATTCCTCTTGTTCCCAACTCCATAAAATAAGACCATTTTTCATAATCTGTTTGCAATCTTGTAGCCCATTTCCTAAACCATTTATAAAGCAGACTATAACACACACACACACACAAAGTTACCTTCAAGGCATTGTACAGATTTATACTTTGTGGTCAGACTTGTCAAACTGGGGGCTGAAGACCAGTGGGGTAGAGGGGGACACTAGAGTTTTTATACTTGATAAAGGAAAATAATGGTTTATATGTATTGACTATAAATTTATTGAGTAGCCTAATCCACGAGATGCTGTACATACTATTTAAGCCTTTTAAAAAATATTCAAGTGCAATTCCCAGAGATAAATGTTACCTTAAGAGTTACACTGAAATGCAAACAATTAGCTAAAGTATATTTGTCAGGAGACTGGAAAATTTGCAGATTGCTGTGAGCAGAAATTCAACCATTATGGAAGCAATCCAGCACATTGATTTAACCAGATATTACAATTATATTGATTGTCTGAGGATGCTTTCATAGAATCATAGAAGTGTAGAGTTGGAAGGGGCCCGAGGGTCATCTAGTCAAACCCCCTGCAATGCAGGAATCTCAACTAGATCATACATGACAGATGGCCATCCAACCTCTGCTTAAGAACCTCTGAGGAAGGAGAGTCCACAAGCTCTTGTGAGAGTCTGTTCCACTGTTGAACAGTTCTCATTGCCAGAAAGTTCTTCCTGATGTTTAGTTGGGACCACCTTTCTCATAACTTGAATCCATTTGTTCGGGTCCTACCCTCCAGAGCAGGAGAAAACAAGCTTGTTCCATCTTCCGGCCCTTAAGATATTTTAAGATGGTTATCATATCTCCTTTCAGTCTCCTCTTCACCAGGCTAATCATACCCAGTTCCTTCAACTATTCCTTACAAGGCTTTGTTTCTTTGGGTTTATGTTTCCTAAATATGTTTCCTAAATAATTTTCCCAACATGCCGCACAGCAAATTGCTTTGGAAAATGAGGGAACTTTCAAAATCAGTTTATGATTTATTCCATAAATCCACTGAGAACACCCTTGTATGTTTGCTACATTGTGTATGTTAGCTACCATATGTGACTAATCCTGTCTCCTGGATACTTGCAAAAATGTGGTTAATGTGTGCATTCATTAATTTTGTGCATATACATGGAACACTGTGTACAGGTAATTGTGAAATGTTCCTAATAATCGACAGATTTATCTTATATTGTAATGGAAATTATTAGCTGCTGAAGGCAGATGTAACATTAAAAACACCAAGAGCATAGTCCTTAGCTGTGCTTCAAGCCACTTTTCACTATTGAATTTTGTGGACCAGCGAATTGAACAGTGGTTGAAGCCTGTCAAGTCTTGCCCTTTTGTGCCTACCAACCTGCTTGCCAGGTACTACTGTCTCTCCCTCCATCTGAAGCTGGTGAAAGATTGCAAAATGTCTTGCATTGCAGCCAGGGTCATGGTGTTTTCAAACACTTTTACGTATTTAGTAGGTTTGAAGAAAGGAATACATAGTTTTCTACACATTATCATATCTGTTGAATACAGTTTAACTTGAATGCACTATTGCTTATGCAAAAACAAGATGTTTTATTTGTGTGGCAACAATTGGAGCATTAACAGACTATAGGAATGCCACTAGTCCTATTTTTTAAATATATTTTTTGGTTTATATATAACTCAATACAATTGTTTATTTTGTGGACATTAAAACCACCTACTATTTGGGTGGCTATTGGGGATTTTAAAATGTAAACTTAAAACTGTATACTGAGAAAAATTGACACAACAGTAAATGAAAAATATGGATTATGTGAAACGCATTTAAAATACATTAATCATATGCACATTGAATCATTCCAAACTAAGAAACTAGCCATCCAACATAGAAATGGCACGAACCATCTATGGCTGCTTAGGTGGGAGATGATCCTCATGGGGCTTTTTAAACCCAGTTTCAAATCAGTCCTGGGTGGGGAACGTACACTGCTGGGAGGAAGATGGCCCGTGATATGCTAATTCTGACAGGAAGAACAAGATAGGGCTCCCATGCACAGATGACCAGACTGGCATTTGAATGTTACTTCAACTTCTTCCACTGCAGCTGTAAGCAGCTGACTAGCTTAGGGGATGCAGAGCAGGCCACAGACCTTTGTCCTCTGACACCTCACCACTGTTTTCAGCAGCCATCTCACTAGCCAACACTAGCAGGGAGCACTGCAATTTGTTCAGTCATCTGGAGGCCAATGCATAGGCTCATTAGACTCACTCTTTCCTAAGGTCCTCTTCAGCAAGATACTTGACACCGCTTCCCCCCCCCCCCAACTCCTGCCAGTTTGGAAGCTCCTTTCATATCCGTTTGCCTTGGGTATCCACACCCAGCCATGGCACTGCATGATCTTGAGTTGCTTTTATCTACATTGTGGTTTAGATGAAGAAACTCGGCATTAAATGAGTCTAAATGGCTCTGGTGCAATTTGCCGAGGAATTATAATAGAAGCCCATGTTAATTGTAGCCTCACGTCCTATGCACTCAGTAACATGGGCTGTACATAGTAAAAATCACAGGATGGTTTTCAAGATCCTTAGCTTACTAATCTTTTAAGTGGTGATGGTGAGATAAGGACTAGCTAGAGAGAACTATGTGCAGATTATGATTTTCCTTACTACTTGCATAAGAAAAACAATGCAAAAACCTCACATCAGAGTGAATTCTACCGTTGAAAAGAATTCTGCCAAATGGCTGTTTCATCAGTTGTACGTAAAAATATAATGTTCTCTCTACAAAGCTCTATCTTCATTCCAAATCTTTCATGCCCATTAACCTATTCTGGAAAGGCTGCAAGGAGGGGGGAAGCCCTCTATTGTCTAATTCCCCCAAGATCCAAACTATACATCATCATTGAGAAGAATCAGAAGCAAACATTTAGTTAAGCTTGAAACTGATGGACTTAAGAGGAATGCCAGTCTGCAAACTGCCAGGGTGACAGAAAACATGAGACAAGCTATTGAGAAAGGTTAACCTGAGGTCCAGACAGCCAAAGTGCTGGTCAACTCATCTTGCCATTAGGTGATTAATAGTTGTTTATTTTTAGGGCTTGAACTAACAGGCCATCCTGGGGCCAGTGCAAGATGATATCTGAATAATCTCTGGCTGCCTTGTGCCAGAAGAAATCTTTTCTTTTTTCAGCTGTTGATCTGGCTGCAGTCCTTGCCAGAACAGTGAGATGTGCCAAAGACAAAATCTCTCCCACTACATGTGTCATACTGAGGTGTCACACATCCAAAAGGTGACTAGGTGGCTAGGCCTCAAGTAATTAATTCTTTATTGGGAGCCTATGCCAAAATAGTCTTTGCTACAACCTCCTTTTCCTGAGGTCATCCCTTCTTTTAGCCAGAGAAAGTATTCTACCTGATAGTCTTTCATGACTGATCTTAAAGAGACAGGGCTCAACAGACTATATTAACACCTCTATCAGGTGTTTAGAAGAGAAGAAGAGTTTGGATTTGATATCCCGCTTTATCACTACCCGAAGGAGTCTCAAAGCGGCTAACATTCTCCTTTCCCTTCCTCCCCCACAACAAACACTCTGTGAGGTGAGTGGGGCTGAGAGACTTCAAAGAAGTGTGACTAGCCCAAGGTCACCCAGCAGCTGCATGTGGAGGAGCGGGGACACAAACCTGGTTCACCAGATTACGAGTCTACCGCTCTTAACCACTACACCCACTGGCTCTCTAGAACAGGTTTCATAAGCACTTGCCTAATTCATCTGTATATATCTCTTGTTGTAAAGTAATAATTTATTTAATAGTCCAATCTATCTATTGACATTAGGCAGGCACCCATGTTATGTTGTTTTATATAACTATTGACAACTTCTTTAATTTTATTTCAGCAAGCCTACCCAGATATATGATTTGGTTGCCTACATTTGTTTTTAACATTTTTGCTGATTTTATCTGTGTTTTAGCTGATAAAAAACAGATTTTTGGTTTTTATCTACAACTTTACAATGTACCCCAGAGACTCAAGTCTTTGATTAAGCAGTTTATAAAGCTTTTCTAAATAAATAAATCATAGTTCAATAAAGGCAGAGTGGAAAAAAGACGCTTTGCATTACTTTCAAAGTAGAAGGGTAACACTACAAAATACTAATTGAGTGTAAGAATGTCATAATTGCCTGTTGAATCTGGGCAATGGCTCATCTAGCCCAGCATCCTGTTCTCACAGCAACCAAGCAGATGGCTGTGGGAAGTTTCCTGCAACTGGTATTCAGAAGCATTACTGCCGCCAACTGTAGAGACAGAGCCACCATCTTAGTAAGCACTGATAGCCTTTGCTTGAGAAACAGGATAAAAATCAGTAGTGGATGATGTGTTGGGGCTGTGCCACTTACCTGATCTCCCTCTGGCCAAATGGCTGGTGCATAACAGGATGGAGATGAAGAGGGGCAGGTGAGCGTGAGGTTGTTGCGGTGCGAACATGCCAATAGAGCCAATCTGGTGCTTCTGCCTGTGTGTTTGCACTGTACCAAACTCACCGCTTACTTGCCCATCTCCATCTCATCATGCAGCTGCAACTCAGCTAGGTAACAACCCAGCACAAGCCCGCTGCCTGCTACTGCTTACTACTGTAATTGAGCAAAACCCAATCAAGATTACACCAGCATTTTTTGACAGCCAGGTGATTCAAGAGCTAGCAAATAAGATAAGAGTTGTGGGGTGGGGGAGAGCTGTGGCCTTTCCTATGCTATCACACTTGCATCAGCTCTAGTCAGCATGACCAATGGACAGGGATGATGATATTAGATTTGCAGGAAAACAACATCTGGAGGGCCACAGGTAAATAGAGGCTTTCATCAGAAAAAACTCAGTATGAAAATATTATTATTATTAATTGAATTTGTATATATCACCCTATACCCAAAGGTCTCAGGGAGGTTCACAGAACAAAATCAAAATATAAAACCAGAACATATATAATCAAAATAAATCCACCCGTTTCAGTAGCAAAAGCTATTACTCTCACAAGTTTGGATTGTTTTTGGATGTGTAGAGATCACACTTGCATTTCAAACTAGTGAACTTGGCAAAGCAAAATGTTTCTTTGGGTTTAAAATGTCTTTCGAGGCAAAAAGTAACTCATAAAGGGGCAAAATCTTTCCTTGAAACTGCACATGGATAAACAGGATTCTCATTTCTAAACCTGTCAGTCTTTGACTTTCCACCTGCTCTACTTTTACATTTACATTTTTAAAGCATATTTTAAGAGCATGCCTAATAGATTAAGCATTATTTTTAACTAAGTTCAAAGGGAAGAAGAAAAAAAACCCCTGCAGCTTTGCTCGTGCTACCTGATTTCACTATGGCAACAGGAGAAAAATGGTAAATTCTAGAGATTAAAAGAGCTATAATTCCAGTTGAAGGAGTAAAAGTAAGAATTACAATTCATTTGTAATTCCAGGTAATTTACACCACCTTTGAACTATTAGTTAATTTTAAGAACCTCATTTTCCAAGCATGGAAACTCCTAAGATATTACACAAAGTGGATTGAGAAGTTTGTTTGATTAGGCATTGTTTTCTCCCTGCTGTATTTATTTGCTCTGGCTTAACACATAAGTATTTATGCATGTGCAAATTTATGGAAATGTTGCTGTATAAAGGCTTTTGCTTTTAAATACTGGTCTTAATAAAATACTTAGGAGACGATAATCCAGGGGATGATGGATTTTAGGATGTTTCCTTGATCACATAAAATGAAACCACTAAAAATCTTCATGGGATCTTGTGATTCTCAGGTAAAATTCCCTTTAGCATTTTATAATTCATGGGTAAATTAGCTTTATTTCAGTGCGGGCCACAAAGAATTCTGTACCGTAGGTGCACTAAAAATAGAATGACAAAGTGTAAATAGTGGGATCATTCTATCTACTTATTAAGGTATTTATATCTTGCCTTTTTAAGGAGGTGAACAAGCTCTAAGAAATAGCTAACAGGAAAGAATGCTAAAAACAACACAAGACTAAATAAAACCACTAACCCCAACCACTAACTGAACAGTTGTAAAAGAGAGAGAGAGAGAGAGAGAGAGAGAGAGAGAGAGAGAGGCTAAAACAGATATTTTGTCAAGGGAACACTAGAAGAAACTCAACAAAAATAGGCCAGCAGAACTTGATGCTACTTTTCTATGTAAAAGGATTTTGTGTGTGTGTATATGTAGTATAATTTTTAAAAAATTACTTTATATATTTGGGTGCAATCTACTCCCACCACAGGAGTAGCTGCCTGTTGGTTATGTTGGGAGCAAGGGCCACTGTAAACAATGGGACTTACTAGTGAGTAGACAAATATATAATTGGTGTTTTAAAGCACACACACATGGTTGGTGTTAAAGCACACACACATGGCTAAATAAATGTGCAAACATCTAGGCATCAAATCGTACAGTATATCAGACTGAAACCAATGTGTCACAAAAGTCAGTTACAAAACACCCATTTAAATTAATGGTTCAGGACCAAATATAGCCTAAATATGAGTGAATGTATGAGGGCTGTTTCATAGTAGGAAAAATCCTTTCAAGATATACCCCACTGGTTTGGCCCAACTGTGATGAGGATAGCAGCTGCCATTAAATAAACAAATCCTTATGTTAATAGGTTAAGTGCTTGGCTATGCAGTTGATAAATGTGAAGCTAACATAATCAGTGGCAGTAAGAAACCATACAATTGGCTGTTGGCAGAGCTAATCAGAGCTTCCAGTTTTCACAAGGGTAAAGTTTCAGAAAGATGTCGACTCTAGGCCTTTTGACCTAGATGAGACTTTGGACATGCCAGCCTTGTGTTCTGGTAAACAGGCTGGAACTTTGAGTGCAAATCAGTAACATGTGCCCTTCACTAATAGAACACATGGCTTTAAAATTAAAATGCAATGTGATCAAGTGCTTCGGGATATTTTAACAGTTAAAAGAGAATGTGGCCAGATAAAATGCTTAGGTCACATCTTTTATGTCCCCTTCCCTTCCCCACTTAAAAACCTGGACAAATTCAATTGTATTGTATTTCTTTAAAATCTGCTGGAAAAACAAAAAGTTCAGTTAATTATTTCATGGTTGATTGTCTGGAGGAAACGAGGATGTTGTGTTTTTCTCTATAACATATGCCACCTATTAGATAAATAGGTTTCACTACATCCAACTAACAAAAAAGAAAAAAGGGGAAATGACTTTGCAAATACATAAATGTAATAAAAACAGCAATAATATATAGATAATTAATTTCCCCCCTAATATGCTACATTTGTATTGAACAGAATAAATGGACACACACACTTCATCTGTATCTATCTACACAAACACACACAAACTAAATATATGTATATACACACATACTAAATATAATTAAACAATAGTTTTATTCCAGCTCTGAAACACGATGCTGAATTCATAAATTCTTCTTCAGAGAGTGAATTCAGTTCTTAAGTGACAATATGGTTGTAGATGAAAAATGAGAGGGATGTATCAGCACCTTTGTTGGAATCCTGGGGCCTGAAGAAGTACAAAAATGTTTAGGAAATAAAACTCCAAGGGAGGGGGGCAGCTCAATGAAGACTGAGCTTACTTAGACAGTGCTGAGTTACACTGGGTCAGTTTCTACATGGCCTCTATAAACATATTTCACAGTTGAGCAAAATGCTCTGATGGTTCTAGTCTACTTTTTTGTCATTCCCAATGGGAGACAGCACAACTAACCTGCAGAGTACTGCAACCGATACTCCCTGGGACTGGGCAGTGGTGTGTCACTGCACACCATAAGCTGCAATCTCAAGAGCAAACCATGGAGACAATGCTAAGCCAAACCATGGCTTAACTCACAGGTGCACACCAGCAGGAGGAGGGGAGGAAGAGCAAAATGGCTACTATCTCTGTTCCAGGAGCCCACATGCTTTCGTGTTTGCACTAAGCCATGGTTTGGCATAATGTTATGTCAGACTGGGCCAGTATAACATGAACATGTGAGACTGATACTGAAGCACTTATTTAAGGGCTCTGGAGCCAAAGCGATAAGAAGGAAAACAGCAACTTTGGTGGCAACGGTGCTGCATTTTAAAAAATCTGCAGTTAGATTATTCATGAGAATCAAGTTAATTATGTTAGCATGACCAAAAAAGAAAGCTAAGTGAAGAAAGTTCACATGGACAGATAGAATGCTGGACTTAGATGTGGGTTCAAAATCTTTGCATAGCTCTGAAGTATGCAATTAAGTAACTACTGTACAGGACAAATACAAAAAGAATGAAAAAACACTTAGGAATGAAAAAGCCTTTAAAAATGCTATAGAAAAAGAGGAGCAATTATTAGCGAGACCTGGTACATACATTGCAGTATGGAGTGCTCCTATTCAGGGTTCCAGCAAGGCAGGCCCATATCCTATTTCCTGATACTGCATTCCCCTCGCCCTTCTCTCTGGTTTTCCATCCTCTCCCACCAATAGTTACCAGCATTTGCTGGCCACTGAGCATTCTCAGTCCTCATTGGGGTGTTTTGGGTTCTCTCACAGGGCTCCCCTCCCCTTAATTTTATTTTTTATTTTTGGTAGTTTGGACTTTGCCCAAGCCTGTTGATACCTCCTTATTGTTTGTGGATTGTGCCAATTTGGTTATATCAATAGTCAGAGGATAAGGCTGCTCTTTAGTATACAGGATAAATACATAAGCAAATATAGATGGTTGCTAATTACTTTGGGAAAGTGTTCACTAAATCGAAGGAAAGGGGTAAAATGAGAATCCAGGTCAAAATATACAGCCAAACCATCCAAATGACAGATATATAAAATTACTCTGTATTTATCTATATCTATATATCTATATCTATATATATAAATAATAATAATTAAAGGAAATAAGAGGGAAAGTAAGATTATGAAAATCTCAAAATATAAATAGTTCAGATTTAATAATTCTATTTAATGTTCCAGTCTTTCAGAAAAACATTAAACAAATGCAAGTTATTTTTGTGATGTAATTAGTTACACATGTCTGTAACCACAGGTATGTAAACCATAAAAATTGGAATATAGTTCAAGAAAAAAAGCACCAGGAACTGACCCATAATAATTAAGAAAAAAGAAAGCTTTTAATAAAACACAAATGAGAAAGTTGCAGTCCACCACTCTGTGTTAACACCTCTGGCTTGTAATGGATGCTATCACAGGATTACTATCCAGATTTTGTTTATTTTTCAGTATATTGGGGGTCTGAAAACCATGCTGTCTTACACTTCTGTTACTCTGTAACCTTAACTATTATTCCCACTGTGTAAAAGCAAAGCACAAATTTAAGGTGACAAAGCACCAGTTGGCGGATGTGAAGTACACTACGAAAGCACAAACCTCTAAAAGCTGCATAACCATTATGAAATAACTGACCTATATGAAACTGCTACCATGGTTCACAAATTTATTGTCAGGTTCCAGCCTCTAGCTGTTCTCTGATTGTTCTAAATACTTGACAAACTGAAGCCTTTTCACTTTCCGTTGAAATTGCCTCATCTCCCTGTCAGAGCGCCATGGGGGACTCCATTACTTTTCCGACTTCTTTCCCCTACTGACAAGTCATTTAGCTGGCTTCTTGTTGTGAAGGCTGTCCATGTCAAATTAGCCAGGGCCCCTATTGTCCTTATTACCACTCGAAAAGCCATCATGAGTAATGCTACGGGGTCCCTCAGTTGTCATCATTTGTCAGAAAGAAAGGGAGTGTGGTTACATATAGTTGACAGGTAATTTCAGTGTCTACAATTACCCCAATTAGTCTTGTCATAAACAATTCGATAAATGCACACCAATACAAACAGATAAACACACCAAGGTCTCTCACTATTAATGTTGTGTAATGGGTAAATCAGTGATATAGTGCTATATTTTATTTATTTCTTTAAACTATCCTCAGCTGTACGCTGGCAGTTGCTACCTGGTCAGCACAAATTGTACTATCTACTTTCATTAGCTCATCACTATTGGAGAATAAGAAAGGCTGTGACAAAATTCATTTGGGGGGTGGGGAGGAAAGGGAGCAGATTGCCTAAAGCAGGTGTTATAACAAAGATAAAACAAAGGTTTTCAGTTCAGCACTGCCATGCCTTTAGAAGTGATTATGTTAAAAAATGAAAAAAACAAGAAATGCTCTGGAAAGAGAGGGGAAAATACATTCGTTCTGAAATTAGAAGCACCTGATTTTTCAGCTCAGTTGGTGGTGTGACATATATTTAACAACATGTATTAAAGGCTGATACTGAGAACCAATTATTTCACTCATGGTATTAGCACTATGTTCTTCAGATATATAATCTAAAAGTGTAAGAGATACACCCCAAAAACACCCAAATACATCATTCTTCAACAGACCTGATAATTTCTGAATTTAGAACTATTTGGCTACAAGTTTAATAAGTTCAATATAGCTGACAGTGAGTGATGTTATGATTTTACTAACCAAACACTGTCAGTACCAATTTCTGTTTCATAATGCAGTAGGTATCTGTTTTAACACAGCATACTACAATGCTGCAGTGCTGAATTAAGGACTATGAAGCTTATTCCTGAGCACCGTACAAAAAAATTGTCCAAATCTCAGCTTCTCTTGAGTCTGCTGCACCCTGTCTATTTGCTGACCGCAGACTTAAGTGACGGGTGGAGAACCCAACAGAAGTATGTTGTTGTAGGAAATTGCTTTTGGCAACTATTTGTTCAAGCTCAAGATTTTTTTTTTTAACCAACACTAAGAACCCAACAGAAAACAGGACAGGTCTCCCTAATGAGTAATCTATTTTAGCACAGTCTTGTCTAGGCATGACAGTTTACTGAGAGGCTTGAAAAACTCGTAATTACCAGTGTTACAGGGCAATTAATGTATATTACACTGCACTACTCATGGCAGCAACTGTCATTTTCTCAATAAAAATGAGTACTCTTCAGCTAAAGGTGACATTAATTGGGACTTTAATGACTATGCAGAGGAGCTGAAGCCAAATATGAACAAAACAGCGATTCAATGAGCAACTTCAGAAACGAGAAAATTGTACTAAAATGAGATTAATTGCTGTTTAGAAAAAGGAAAGAACCTAAAAAGCTATTAAATTGCAGGGTTTGGGTGCCCGGGTGATGGTTGTGATGTTAATCTTGCATTCTCACAGCAGGCAAATATTCACTAAATTCAGAGCCTTTTGACAGCAGGAAAAATCATGTATGCTTAACTTCAATCCATCAAAAATATATTTCAGCTTTTATCAGTGTTCTAAATACTTCTGCAATTTCAAAAATTACTGCTCCATTCCTTGGCTGTCATCATGCAAATGTGAACACTGTCAATATTGCTGTGAAAAATTCCACGGCTTCAAAAGGCTTACTTTGGTGATAAAGAAAGAAAAATGTGAAGATTAGAATTGCAAAACACACACTACTAATATAACAGAAAGCAAACAATAGGAATGTAATATTTAAATTGTGGAAACTGCTAAAATAGAAAATGATGGGGTGTTTGTATATGTGTGTGTGCACGTGCGAGAATGCCAGTGAAAAATAATTTCTGAAAATCTTTGATAGCCTATACATGCATATAGTTAATTACTTATTATAAATAATCAGGACATAATTTTGCTACTCAACTTCAGGTGATACAATTATTAAAACAGTTCTATGGTTTCTAAAAACCTTTATCCCTTCCACTTAATACTTGAAGCAATTATATAATTGCTTTTCCTCATAGCTCTTTCAACTGTCATGATGACTGTATACATAAAACATTGCATTTAAACTCTGACATATAAGAGGGATAAACATAGGTCTGACTTCCTTTGAAGTTTTGTCTTCAGAAACTAGAAATTTTAAAACAGAAAATTAGTTTAGCTATTGAGTGAGGCATATGGATTCTTTACATGTGTTAAGCTTTATGCATACTTTGAAATAGCTGCAGCATTCAATAGAAAAGCACTGGCATTATGGTATTTCACAATTTCCTTTTCTATAATCAATTCTGTTTGTTCTGCATTTTAATAATTAAACAGCTATCTCATCTATAAACTTAAGGACACATACATATTCTTCTGGTCCTATTAAAGAACTGCATCCAATAAATGCCATAATAAAGGAGTTTCTAAAAGCAGTGTTCTCTCTCTCCCTCTCTCATGTTTTCCATTAGTAAGGTTTTAACCATTTCACTGCACAGTTATGCAAAGTCTAATTGGCCAGTAGTGCCTTTAAAAAGAATTCCTAAATAATGTGTTTATACACGATTGTATTCAATTGTGTCCTACACAAAGTAGAGCCATGAAAAAGAATGAATCTAATTTAGCCATGTCCATTAAACTCAATGGGTCTACTTTGGGTAGGTCTAGCATTGAATATCACCCACAATGGCGTGGTATTCTGTTGTAACCTAAAGAAAGCCACAATTCCCAAACTCTTTTTTGGGATGCACCTGTCACTTTCCCCTCACAAATCCACTCAGGTGTCCTGTACCTATGGTCACTATAGGTGCTTCAGATGATATTACGGCCCATTAGTCTGCTGATATTGAGAAAACCTGAGGGCAAATCTAACTTTTGTGCAAGAGAAATTTAAGTTCAGTCCAGGTACTAAGAAAAAAGTCCTGAGCTATGTTATCAGACACACTTAACTTTGACAGTGTAATCCTATACTTGCCTACTTAAAAGTACGTCTCAACTAGTTCAGTGGGGCTTATTCCTAGTAAAGGGGGCTACAATAAAACACACAACAAAGAAAACAACACAAAAGTAAAGTCCATTTAAAAGCAACAGCAGTAGATATCACAAACATACACATCTTAGCAGGAAGCCAGAGACGGGACGATCCATGCTTTATGGGAGAAGCTCTTCTACGCTATTGGTGTAGCCACTAAAAAGGACCAAGACTAACTGTGGGGCAGCTCCAGCAAGCATGGCCAATGGGAGTTTCAGTTCAGCAACAACTGGAGGGCCAAAGGTTCCCCATACCCCCCATGCCATGCTTCCGACCTCCTAATAGTTCTTGGCTCACCTGGCTATATGACCAAATGCCCATGGAAACAGATTTCCCAGGTGGCTGGAGCTACACAAGCAATGTCTGCTTTTCCGCTCCCCTCATCCTCAATGCAGCACCCTTTACCCTCCCAGAGGCCTCTTCTGAGGTTCAGTAGAAACTGGGATACAGTGCAAGGGTTAGCATGGGAGGAAGAATCAGGATAGACGAAAGAAAGCAGTTCCTCCCACAGCACATACAGAATTTGCTCCCTGAAGATGTTTTGATGGCCACCAACTTGCATGGCTTTAAAAGGACTTTAGATAAATTTGAGGAAAATAGACCATCAATGGCTGCTATTCATGATGTCTAAGAATTGGTGGTGGTATGTCTCTGCATACTAGTTCCCGGGAAGCACGTGGGGAGAATGCTATTGCGCTAATGTTCTGCAATAGGCTTCCCATAGACATCTGATTGGCCACTGTGAGAACAGGATGCTGGAATAGATGGGCCTTTGGCCTGATCCAACAGGAATCTTCTTACTTGCAGTAAAAAAAAAAATCAATCCCAGTCATACTTGTGTATGAAAAATACAAGTATGCATTAATGAATGTTGACTACTCTTTATGTAGAAAATGATAATATACTAATTGTATAAAGATTTAAAGCCAAAAGAGAAGAAATGGGACAGAATTGACACAGAATGGCAAGATGAGTCTCCCCTCTGCCTGCCAGGATACAAACTTGTGAGGCTGAATGACTACTATTTTGGCTTCTTTGAATACATTATGAAATAGCCTTAATGAATTGTATTAATGTACTTTCCCCCACTGCATAGTGAGATTTCTGAACTGAAAATTGCAGAAGTATGGGGGGGAGGGGGGAATCATTTTTTTGCTTTTTTATTTTGTAAATGCAACCAGATACATGGTCTGCTATTATCTAGGGACATGGATTTCATGAGGAGGAGGAAGAAGAAGAAATATGCAGATATCAGCGAGCATTTGTTTTTATAGGTGTGATCGCGTCATATGTAGAAAGGACAAAACTTACAATTAATTGTAACCCATGACCTTTGTTTTGAAAATACAGAGTTGCATCTGTTTGTGCAAGCTGCCTCTTCCCAGCTTCTGTGATTCCCCCTTCCACTGCCACCCTTGGCCTGTATCCTACTTCTTTTTCTGAAGGTCTACTCTGGATGCAACCCAAAATATTTAAGATTGGTTCAGAAAATTTACAGTGCATGCCTAACCATGTCTACTAAGAAGTTAAAGGTAAAGGTAAAGGTACCCCTGACCGTTAGGTCCAGTCACAGACGGCTCTGGGGTTGTGGCACTCATCTCGCTCTATAGGCAAAGGGAGCCGGCCTTTGTCCGCAGACAGCTTCCGGGTCATGTGGCCAGCATGAGTAAGCCGCTTCTGGCGAACCAGAGCAGTGCACGGAAACACCGTTTACCTTCCCGCCGGAGCGGTACCTATTTATCTACTTGCACTTTGACGTGCTTTTGAACTGCTAGGTTGGCAGGAGCTGGGACCGAGCAACGGGAGCTCACCCTGTCGTGGGGATTCGAACCGCCGACCTTCTGATCGGCAAGCCCTAGGCTCTGTGGTTTAGACTAACCAAGAAGTTAGTCCTACTGAATTCTCTTTCTCCATACCTTTATTAGGCATTACAGATATAGATCTTAAAACACGCATATACAATTTTTAAAATATATATATACAAAGAAGCAGCCATATAAGAAATATAGTAACAGCAATTTTTATTGGAGTGTCTTCCCGCTAAACCGTGCCATTCACTACTCTAAGAGATACTATTGACAGAAACTCAGCCACCCTTGCAGTTACTTCCAGGTTAATATCAGACAGGTAGAATCTGAAATTTTCATTGTGCCATGATGTTAAACCACCCTTCTGAATTCAATGGGACTTAGTCCCAGCTTACTGGGGCAAGTATTGCAGTCTTCCAGTTTTCTTCCAATTTTATCTATCCTGAGCCCAGAGAGTGGGAAATCTGATCACAGTTCTGTTACGTCACATCTAGTTGGGTTCTAAGAGTGCAGTTTTGCAATCTTTTAAGTACGGTTGCATCACACAAATGGAAAGAGAACAAACAAGTTAGAAGAATGGCTATTGAAATTATCCAGTGAATCAACTACATGTATTGCCTTAAGTCCCATGATGAAAGAAAGGTGATATAAAAATAAGGAAAAATTATACCGTATAAAAAAGTAGAACTTTTTAAAAAAATCAAATCGTAAGGATTTTATTAGAGGCACTTTGTGTGAAGCTGGAGAACAAATAACATGACAAAGAATGAGTTAAAATTTAAATTATCATGAAACAGCATTAGGCAACTTATAGTATAAGTATGTCCTAGCCTGGAGTTTGCAATTTAATAGTCAATGAATAAATCAAAAGGCTATAAAGAATTCATTTTTGAAAGATAGATACATAGAAACTATTAAGAGGAGCTCACAGCTAAGAAAGTGGTTCTAAACAAACAATCATATTCTATGGGCCGGATCCACATTTTGCCTTCCATGCATCCATCCATGGAAGGCTTCTGATGGAGCAGAGTGATTCTAGTGGCAGGATGGGGTGGAGAGGTAAGTTTGCAGCATTGCCTCTCTCTTCCCTGTAGTCACCTCTCCCACAATGCTCTGGAAGGTTCCTCAGCCATCCATGACAGGATAGATGAAGGTGACATTGAAAACTGCAAGGGGAGGGGGAAATCAGCAAAATGTGCCTTTCCCTCTCCTACCAGCAGGAGTGAAGTTTGGATCCAACCCAAAGCGTGGTGGTGAGTTGGAATGATGCTGACCCACTCTGCCAGGGGTCAGCAACCTTTTTCAGCCGTGAGCAGGGGTCAGCAACCTTTTTCAGCCGTGAGCCGGTCCACCGTTCCTCAGACCAAGTGGTGGGCCGGACTATTTTTTGGGGGGGGGGGTAAATGAAAGAATTCCTATGCCCCACAAATAATCCAGAGATGCATTTTAAATAAAAGCACACATTCTACTCATGTAAAAACACGCTGATTCCCAGACCGTCTGCAGGCCGGATTGAGAAGGCGATTGGGCTGCATCCGGCCCACGGGCCTTAGGTTGCCTACCTCTGTTGTAGAGCACAATATGAGCAGACCTAATACGTGTAGTTGTACACCACAAATGATGAATCCAGATTCTATTATAGTCTATTCTATTCTAGATTCTATCTTTCGAATGCTACCCCAATTCGGGGGGGGGGGGATCACCTGGTACTATCTTTTCAGCACCAGGCGCGGACCCTTTTCTGTACTCATGCCTTTTAACAGCTGCTATGAATATTTTCTTTTTATTAAAAAAACTTACTATCCTGGTTTTATGTGGCATTTGCCTCAGCTTTCAATTCTAAAAAAAAATGTTAGAAAAGGAATGTAGGCCCCTGTATAAACATGAAACTGCTGTTTGACTAAAATAACGAGACAGCAGAAATACTCACTTATTTTGGCGAAACTATTTGTGAAACAATCAGTTCTGCTAGTGATAAGACACCTTTTTTAAGGTCAAAAGAGGAGGTCTATAGACACGCACAACTGTTGCAACTTTTAGAAGAGTGTACAAAGGTAAAATGAAACGAGTCTCCCTCCTTTGCTCAAATCACAGGTGTTCATGAAACCACTATTCTAAAGTTAGTGGAGTAAATTGCAAACATATCGTTTATTTTTGTCATCTGGTTTGTCTTAATCATGATCTAAAAATTCATTTATAAGCCTGTTTACAAAATGCCATGTTTATATCAATATCATATGCTGCTTGCTTGAAACTGTACACATTAAAATGAAGAACAGAAATCTGTGTAATGGTCAAAGACAACCAATAACAAAACCACTAAATTCTAGTTGTCAAACATAATTTACAATGTATATTTTTTCGTTTTTTCCTGATAAAACAGAAATTATTAAAATTAAAGTGATATGGGTGAGTGTTTATGGCTTCCTATTAAAAACCTGACTTACAGCAGTATCCATTTAAGTATAAGGCAGAAGAAAATCATATAGAGATCTCTGTGCGATGGCCTGGTGACTTTATATCCTCTTGTCAAACCTCAGCAGTTTTATTTGTAGTGATACATGTTGAAGAAGGTTGGAGGTTAAAGTTGATAGGAGGGCCAGCAGGAAAGCCAACCAACTTCTTTCAAAAGACTACAACCTTTAACCTATTTGTGTCTGTCGGCAGACGCTGCCGACTTTACAAGTGCACATTTTATACACCCTTTAAACTGAACCCAAAATTCTAGAACATATGAAGTAAACACACTTTGCACTTTATTATAGTCACAGACTTCTAATGTTACTGTCACACATGCTATGTCCATACTCTGACTATAGAATAATTGTTTCAAAAACCAATTTGGCCTTGTAGCAATCTGCATGCAACAAAAAGTCTATTAATGATTTAGAAAGGCTACTAATAAAAGCAATTCTAGAGGAAATATTGACATGAAATATGAAATAGTATTTTATTTTCACTCTTGGCATCTTTTTTTCACACAAACACAAAATGCTGCAAGATCTCATGAGGTTCACAAACAAAGTTGGACTACGATTCTGCAGCCAAGCATTCTAGAAAGGTGAGACATAACCATTTTTTATGAACTTTATAGATCCTGAGTTCCAAATATTTTCAAGAAACCTCTACTAGCTGTGTACCCATGCGTCACCAAACAATTACAGCAAATAAATTGGTTAGATAGTTTTGTTAGATACTTTCAAAATATTGAGTACTACAATACAATTTCTGTACAGTGGTACCTCGGCTTACAAACACTTCAGGTTACAGATTCCGCTAACCCGGAAGTAGTACCTCGGGTTAAGAACTTTGCTTCAGGATGAGAACAGAAATTGTGCGCTAGTGGCACAGCGGCAGCGGGAGGCCCCATTAGCTAAAGTGGTACCTCAGGTTAAGAACACTTTCAGGTTAAGAACAGACCTCCAGAACGAATTAAGTTCTTAACCCGAGGTACCACTGTATCTTAAAAACAAACTACTACACAAAATTACAAATAAAAATTAGTATCAACACAACAAAATGTAACTGCTCCTAGCAATATACGTATACATGTATTTTATCTTGGAATAAAAATACAGTGGTACCTCGGCTGTCAAACGTAATCTGTTCAACTTCCAAAACGTTCGACAACTGAGGTGCAAAGGGTGGTCGGCAAAGTCAATGAAGAAAAAAGAAAAACACGCAGCGGAAGCAGTTTAACTTCTGAGGTGCGTTTCAAAATGGAAGCAATTACTTCCGGGTTTTTGGAGTTCCAAAACCAAAACGTTTGGCTTCCGAGCATCTCGAAAACTGAGGCACCACTGTAGTTCACTTTCTATTATCAACTCATGTGAAACGGCCATAGCTCATTGGCATTTTCTTCGCATGCAGATGGACCCAGATTAAATCTTTGGCATACCCAGGTAGGGCTGGGAATGTCCCACGTTTGAAATTCCCTGGCCATTGGCCATGCTTGCTGGTACTGTTGGGAGTTGTAGTTCAGCAACATCTGAAGGACCAAGGGTTTCCCACCTTTGATAGTCTCATCCCAATGTGAGTGCTTCTGCAAAACTCTTTCATGTGCCTGTGCTCCACACAGAAATGGTAATACCTTATAAGTAAAAATGCAATGCCATTCAAATGAGACTTCCTAACAAGTAAAAAATGAATGCAACTTTATAAGTAAAACTGAGCAGTCCATGGAATAAAAATAAATAAATAAGGAATTGGGGTTCAAGAATAATTGTATATGGTGGAAGCCCACCACTTCCAAAGTCCCACTGGCATGGTTATGAGATGTAGGGGTGTGAAATTCCCTCATTTCCACCCAGCACAGAGCTTGTAATGGGTTGGTACACAGCCTAAATGCACACATGACATGGGAGCAACAGGGCTGCATTATGTTCTATTCAGATAGATCCCCCCCTCTGTGTGTGTGTGTGTTTGTGTGTGTATCAATATTAATTTAATATCTCTATATACTAGAAGTAGAGTTCTAGTTTTAAAAGCAAAGCATTTCCTCAGAAGGAATACATTTCTCTGATTTGATAGTCTATATTAATGCTTTGCACCGCATATTACTCATGTACCTTTTGCGATGCCAATTATTCTGGGTCCTACAAAAATAAACTGTAATGGTTTGGATATGATTTTTGGTTGTTTGTTTATTTTCACATTATTAAGTGCTACCGACTCAGGGATGCACATTTCTATGGTGGTGGAATTTCAGAAACAAGGATTATGTATTAATAGCTCAACTGACTTGCTCCTATCACTACTGAACCTCTGAATCTGAATGACATTGAAAACACTGCACATAATTATCTCAACACTAATTTATGCAGATGCAGTAGAACATTTGGAAGAAGGAAACATGTAACATAAGGCACTAAATGCTCATATTTGTTTTCAGTACAGATGCCATTTTCTTTCGGTTGAATTTAAATGGATTTTATGAATGCTGTGGCAAAAACTAGGTACAGAGCAGTATATGAGAAGGATATCTATTTGGGTGTTACTAAAAGGTAAATTGAGTATAAAAAAATGCAGTATTTTGGTCCAAATTCAGACTCCCACTTTGGGTGGGACTTGGTTGGTTGGGATTTTGGCTTTCTCAGGTGACCGACCCCCACCACCTTTATATCTGTTGGAGCAATCAGAACAGGGCTGTTCTCCGAAGCTTTTCCTTCATATACTGGGAAATAGAGCACACCAACAAGTCTCCAAATACTGCACGACAACTTATTCAGTATGATCTCTGTTGTTACAGGAAGTCTTGTGAAGCAGACATGCATGCAGATATCCCCAGGTCCTAGTATCTCTAGTTATAAGGCTATGTGTCTATAAGTGGATCTGAAGGGACGGGTTCTTCCCCAGGTAAGACAGCATGTGAGTAAGTTCAACAACCTCAAAGCAAAGGTTCTATATGGATGTGGATGGCAATTGGTAAGATAAGGATAAAAAGGGGACATTGTGGGACAAGAATTAAATGGAAGAAAGACTGAATGAGTAAGTAAGGTAAAGGTAAAAAGGTAAAGGATGGCTAAGTCCAGTCAAAGGTGACTATGGGGTGCAGCGCTCACCTCTCTTTTCAGGCTGAGGGAGCCGGCGTTTGTCCACAGACAGCTTTCCGGGTCATTTGGCCAGCATGACTAAACCGCTTCTGGTGCAACAGGACACCGTGACAGCAGCCAGAGCGCACAGTAACGCCGTTTACCTTCCCACCACAGCGGTACCTATTTATCTATTTGCACAGGCGTGGTTTCGAACTCCTAGGTTGGCAGAAGCTGGGACAGCAACGGGAACTCACCCCTTCACACGGATTTGAACCACTGACCTTCCGATCGGCAAGCCCAAGAGGCTCAATAGTTTAGACCACAGCACCACCCACATCCCCCTATTGAATTACACAAGCACTGCTGTGAGAAGGAAACAGACAGGGTTGTTTCTGCATATATGCTCGCAGATTTCCCCACAGGCAAGAAATCAGGCAGATCCACTCCCAGTGCAAATTTAAAGCACATTGCTCCCCCCATAGACTCATGGGAACTGTGATTTGTTAAGGGTGCTGACAATTCTAGCTATTTAAAGGAGAAACTACAGCTCCCAGGATTCTTGGGAGGGGGAAGCCAGTGAATGTGCTTTAAATGGAGGGCACACCCCTCCTCTCAGCATGCATAGATGAAGCAGAAACACCAAGGGAGAGGGCATAGGCTTGATGAGGAATCAGAAAGAGGAAAGCTGAGAGGACGCGAGCACTAAATTGTCTCTGATGGTGGACTCAGGAGACCTTGCCCCATCCTGGTGAGCGGCAGTGACACTGCTGTCAGAAGGGTGGTTCTGCACCTTTGCTGCACTATGCCAGCTGCTCCTATCATTTATCGCACGTGCTCAGGTGTCTTCCAGTTTGCCTCCCTGCTACATGCAGGATCTTGGCAGGCATCTGCTGTCTTTGGCTGAAAATGTGCTGCCTCTGCCACACAGCATTCATGTCTCCTGGCAGCTTCCCTTCTCCATGCTAGTCATCCCCATCTTGCTGAGATGCCAAGTCAGTCTCTTCAGCAAAACAGCCTTCAACATCAGTTCACGTACCAAAACACATAATTTTGAGATTGTGGAAGTATTGTTACTTACGTATGTAAATACCACCAATTCATACAATATAACATGGCAGGGTACATCGTATACAATGAAACACCATAAAAACAGTACAAAATGATCCAAATGACTGGAAGTATGACTGAAAAATCTAAATCTGATTCTCCCCACCTACTTACGCCTTGCTTTCTATCTAGACTCAGAAATGGGTTCAGGAGTACCTGGCACTACAATTACTAGTAACTGGGAAGGAGTACATAGGATCACAGGAAGAAATCTACTCTCTACAAATCCAAGGCAGTTCAGAATAGATACCATCTTCTTCCTCTCTATTGCCTCTTCTGTATCAAATTTCAGTTCATTGGAATCTGGCTTTTTGTCATCACTCTGCAAAGCAGCATGCAGATTAATAGTCACATATTAATAATAATTAAAATATTTTCAGGCAGACTGCTTCATCAGTAGAAGAGATGAGTAGCAGGTTCCTCCTGCCCCAGAACTGTTTCCATTCCAACTGATCATTTTAAGAACTACTATTTAACTTTAGGAATTGGCACCTACTAAATATGTGGACAGCTACTATGAAGACATTTTGCCAAAAGGAACTTTTAACATGGGTGCTGCCAGATGCCAGGATCTCTACAGCACAGCAAGGGAAATGGCGAAAAAAATCTGACTCTATCCTTATGGTATAAAAATATATGGAATTTAGTTATTGCAGGAAAAAACAACACATATGTTATGGGTCTCTAAGGGACAGGAAGATCCTGATCATTCCTATTGAGTATGGTGAGATTTTATTTCTTATAGTTTAGTTTCAGATTTACAGGTACCTTTCCCCGCAGTTTCTAGCGAAAAATGGCTTTCATGGTTTTAGATTGGGTGTTATTTAATATGTTCAGGTTTTGAATGCCTTGCCTTTAATTGGATAACTGAATTTTTTTTATTGTGTAACTGTCTCTGTGGCTCCATAATAATTAGAAAATTAATAAAAAAATAAATTTAAAAAGAAAGAATTGGCACCTGAGTTTGTTCTATTCTTCTCTTCTCCCTGTTCCTTTTCTGTCATGTTCTTTAGACTGTAAGCATGCAGGCCAGGACTGTCTTGTTTTAATTAATGGTTTGTAAGCTGTTCTAGAGGTCTAGCAGCTAAAGAGTGGGGTGTAGTCTCCCCCCGCCCATGGAACTCACTGACTCAATGGAGAAAATGGGTATTTCCACATGAACTAGAAAGTTCTCTATTTGGCATAGAGATTGTCCACGTTACGCTGATTAAAATGGGGCAATTGAACATCTGAACATTTCACCCTTAAAACTGCTCCAATTAAACACATTCAGAAACCATCATACAGATGAAGGTGGAACTCACTGTTTATCTTAGGCAATGTATGGAGCTCCACAAACTGTATAAAGTAGGAAGGTCTTCAGACAGGAATGAAATATAAGCACCAGTTAGGTGACACATAGTGAGTAGCAGGATTCAAAATCTACTGTGGTTTAAAGATCATTGAGCGCCACTGAAAAATCTTTTCAAGAGTTTAACTTGAAAGCTAAGAGGCTCAATTTTTTCTCTACTACATGGAAGAAGGAACATTATGAAACTATATAGAAAACTTGACAGGACAAAGTGGAATGGCATCATGAAGTGAAAAAAGTAAATCTCTCATCTAAGACCACAGTGACCAATCATCTCTGCACACCCATTCAAAAAATTTAGTAGCTCATACTTCTCAGATGCTGCGACATGCCCTATAAATGCCCACCCATTATTACTGACTGCTCCTTGTGCTCTTTGGCTGTAAAATATCCCACTCTTGAAATCCATCCTTTTACTCTGAACACTTGCCAATCCATTTCCAGTTTCTCCTAAGCCTGTGTGTGAAAAGCATCCAAAACCGAAGTCAAATTTTGTTTGACCATTGAGTACTCCTGTGGTTTAAAGCTTAAGCCACTTCATAATCTCCTGCCTTCATAATCTCCTGCTCTTGGGAGCTTCCAGGTTCCCCTCTCTGTATGCCTGGGTTATCCTTACTGAGTTAACAGTAAACCAGAGAAAGCCTTACTGATCTGCAATTGCTGATAGTGTACGTATTTGAGAGATGTTCTACTTTACACATTAATAAAACTCAATAAAAGCAGAATAGTGTGACATTAATCTAGGAGACTATGGGGTGGATACAGAAATAGATAGGCGGAACTCCACTTTCTGCAATGGGGCTTTTCTTCCCTCCCCACAAGAGCCTTTGGCACCCCCCGAAAGTCATTCCCGAGGGTTTTGGGATGATCTGTGATGGGACTACCTCGCAAAAGTGCCTTTCCATTGTGCAATACATCTCTCGATCCAAGGCTAAACTTGTTAGGGTTTCTTCACTTCATTTTCTTGCAAGGAATTGGAGAGTATCTCAAATGAAAGGTATGTAAGTCGGGTAGATCAGACTTTGGTAACAATGCATTTTATTCTGATTTAAAATATCTAAGTGTTTAGAGGTAATGCGGTCTCAGTTTGAGATTGTTGGGTGAACTTCTGAATTGTATCTAAAGGGGGAAAAACTGTAATATTTACGGAAAATGAGTTTTCAAAAAATACTGAAGGTGTGTGTTGAAAATGCAGTTCTGTGAAGCCGATTTATCTGTGAAACAAGATCCACAAAAAGAAAGATAACTTGCACACACATTCATTTGGTACTTTGTTATGACAAACCAGCCGGTCAATGTAATTGATGGGCTTCCTCTGGGGTGAGAGCAAACCAAGCTTAAAAAAATAGAACAGAACAGAACAACACACCCCAGAACAATACAAGGCCGAGGAAAACAGCCAAACTCTAAAAGACGAAGCAAGTCAAGGTTATTTGTAAGCAACTACTCATCAACCAGTCAGATTACCCTTTTCCTAGTGTGCCAAAAGCAGTTTAGCTCAATTAAGTTCCCAGAAACACTGCTAATTAAGCTATTTTTAAAAAAACTAAGTTCAAAAGGGCAAATAAATGCATTTTCACATTTAAAATACCAGCAGTGACATTACTGAACTGAAGCTAATAATGGTGACAATGGGTGAAATTATAAATATAAAATGTCCATTATCTATATAATAGTGGCTAGTACAATTATATACTCTATCTATTCTGTTCCAATATCCACATTAATCCCTATAGGTAAACAAACTTATCCCTAGTTTAAAGTTTCTCTAGCTAACTGAACAGCTTGTCAACCGCATTCAAAAAATCTTTCTTCCTCACCTCAGACAGCATATCTAGCATTTTAATTCTAATACAAAGTACAAGATTATAGTGAGGGTAGTATTTAAAACAAAATCTTTAAATGTTTCATAGTTTATTAAGAGTAAGGGCTCATCTAGATGTCCATTTGTGCCGTGATTTGTAGGCAGAGACCTGTGATTTCCAGGCACAGGTCTGAGTGTGGGTTTTTTGCTCCGCTGGGAAAACCTGCTGTTTACAGCTGAATCAGAACAATTGTCAGTTGGGTTTTCCATGAATTGACATCTCCTCTGATTCAGTGATAAACAGTGGGCTTTTCCAGGGAAAGAAGCGGTACAAAAAAACTCTGTTCGGACCCATGCCTGGAAAGTATGGGCCTGTACCTAAATTGTGGCACAAATGGAAATCTGGTTGAGCCCCAAGAGATGAGTGGGTTGTTACTTCCTCCTTCAAAGTAACTAAATATTTATCTTCATTGAGGCATTTATCCTCACTGAGGCTTCACAGAGTATCTCATATTTTAGCCTTTCTTACAGTTATTTAACCAGGCTTGAATTTATTTACCTTTTTAGAGAAAACAATTAAAATATAATATGCCCAGAGGCTTGTGCTTTCTCTTCTTCTTCCCCTGTAATTAAGCCATTTTCACACACTACTTGTTTGGAAATTCAGCTTACATGTTAACGTTCATGCAATGAGACAATTTTGAATTTAACAAGCGCATACAACATAAAATTTATCTACCACTTTATTTTAAAAAGCCCAGTTGAAATCACATAATGAACTTAAGTAATACATGGACTGAAAATATTTTTCTTTGACTGTCTTATTATTTGAATAATCCATGGCAGTAAGCCATGCCTCAATGATGTTAGCTTTCTTACATGAATGACACATTATTTATACCAAACACCAGTCAACACTCATGCATTTAGTAAGTACGGTAAGTAAGTAATCAAGCAAGCAAGTAAAGTATTCTTAAGGAAAACTGAGATGGAGAATAAATCTTAGTTTGATAATTTAGGTTTCATCAATTTTGGAAATGAATAAATGTTGCTTTGTTAATGGGGCTCTTTTTTTTAGCTCCCTTTACAGTAACAAAATAGTTTATAAGGACCAAGACTGAGTAGACTTGACAAATGCTACTTCATTTTTAAATTGAAGGTCATTTGCAACTTTGCAGCTGACACTATAAATTTGAACAGTTCTATGAAAAAGTAAGGGGGTGTTACTTTTTGTTCACTTAAAAATATTTTTAACTGATTCTTTCGTTAAACTGTTATTTGTTTATTAAATTAATAGACACAGCACAGGTGACACTGTTAACAATGGAATAATTACAGAAATATTGGAATAATTACAGAAATATTACTTTGTAAATTTATATTAGTAATATAATATGTTATATGGTCATAAGCTGCTTAAAAGAATTAGTAAAACACACCCAGGTGTGCAGTTTAACTTATTTTGTTTCAAGTATATTTATACAAACATACAGGAGTGAGACACAATAATTCATGTCCACATGATTAACCAGTAAGAACTGCATAAGAATACAATTTTCAAAAAGTATTAAATCTTAATAACATGAAACAAAATTATGTGGAAAGCTCAAAAGCAATATGAAATAAAATTAACAAAAAATCAAGAGAGGGAAATTCAAACTGAAATGCATGATGGGCAATTAAGGGCCTATTTTGACAATTCTAAGTGGTCAAGTTTTTAAGGTATGACAGTGAAACCTTAACCTATCTATAAAGGAGTGATAAATGAGGCATTTTGTGTCATTACAGTCCCATAAATCACTTTCTTTAACTGCTGATGGCTTTTATCAGATCTAACCTTTTCAAGCTTCTACTAGAGTGCTAACATTTTCAACTCTGACATATGTGCAGTTTACAAATTCTGCAGCTGATTAACTCTGGACAGAAACTCACTGCCATCATTGTCTTTATTCAAGTGGGGTTAGAGCTTCAGTCTCCAAAATTCACAGACACTCTTACAGCACAACCAAGAGAAACAAAAACAAGAACACTTTAATCCATAGCCATGTCTGTGGAATCCAAAACAAATGTGTTTTTTTGGATCTTCTTGGCGCTGCCACACATCCAACTCTATTCTGTGATTATGAACACATTTGGAGTGAAACGGTCAGATTGCTAAAAAGTATGTGGTCCACATTCAAATTTTGTGGCCTGTGTTTCAGTTTAGTGTTACATCTGGAGTTCAGCAATCAGTGCGTACACTTTGTTTTAAAAAGACACACTAAATGAAACTGAAAGCTAGCATATTGTTTTTAAACCAAAAGGTTTAAACAATAATACAATTATCTGTTGCTGTGTTATTTTGAAGCATCCTATTAAATTCTTACCATATGAATGCATTTAGAATGCATGTATTCTAAAAATAATTATAGAAGCAGGCAATGTACTGTATTTACTCGGGTCTAATGCGCCATCGAATCTAATGTGCACCTCAAGTTTCAGAACCCTGAAACCAAAAAAAGTATTTGCTGGTGAATATAAATGTGCCATCGAATCTGATGCTCACCTTAATTTTCGCAACATAATTTGGTAAAAAAGGTGAGCATTAGATTCAAGTAAATACCTTAATAATAATGCTAAAAAAATGAAATACTTTGTGCTTAACAAAGCACTTTGGGAAGAAAATATAAAAAGGAATGTTTTGAATCCTGATGCCAGAAACAACCAATTGCATAGTGTGTGTGCATGTGTATAGTGTTCAGTAAAATATATAAAATCAAGAACTGCCTGCATGCAGCATGCAGTATGTATGGCCAAGGTATGGTCTGAAGTCAGATGAGGCCACTATTTTGCTGAAGCTTTGGTCTAGTCAAGTCTGGATCATGACCTCAGGCATGTGACCCAGAAACCATGTGGATTCCATGGTGGAAGAAAGTTGGGGTATAAATGTAGGAAAATAAATAAATACATTCCAGGTACTGTAATGTTAAGTTTCAACGAAATACAGTCATACCTGAATCTGGAGACACTACAAATGTGTATCAATTTAAATCTGATGCACTTACACAAATTCAAAGCAAAATGTTCACTAAAATTCAGCTAGAAGATGTAATTGATACAGTCACTGAAGCTATACTCAAATTTAAGGAGATACTGTCTTTAGTAATATGAGTCATGTTGAAGAAATCCTGATGTTGGTTGTGTGACCACTGGAAGCCTAGTACTTCAGATAGTATTAGTTTTGATAAGAACTAACTACACATCGGACCTAAATAATGAAACCTGAAGAGACAGGCTCAGGCCACACAAATAGGAATGTCCGCAGAGATCCTCCTGCAGCAGATTGCCTCTTTTGATAAATGACAAACCTCAGAAAAATAGTGGGTGACAATCTTTTTCAGCATCACGGCTAGCACAGCCTTGTAATGTCATCTCAGACTGCCCACAACAACAACGTCTTTATTTCACTAATAATGTTACACATGCAGCTACAACTGAAGATGCAAATCCAGGTACAGCAATGAGCATTTAAGACAAAAGATTTTTTATCATTTACAACAAAAGCATGTGACTTATTGGTGTTTACATCAAAGATGATGCTTTGATAACAAAAATCAATTCAGAAAGAACACATATGTTTTATCATACAGGACTTAAAGAAAAACTTAATATGGTCCAAACTTGCTTTATATACACTCAAAGATTGAAATTTTCATGACTAAATATACCATAACTGCTGCCATTGGAGCTAGTAATTACTTGGTAATTTCTTACCTCAAAATGCACATTTTTTTGATTTACCCATCATTTCTTACCAAGTAATTATGGGTAAATCAAGAAAATGTGCATTTTAAGGTGAAGCAACCAGAACTGTACACCGAGGTCTTGTTCCTGGTCAGGCACTGCCAGTTCAGCCCCCATGAGTGTATATGTGAAATGCCAACACTTTATATGTACTTATTTACACTAAACAACATTTGGATTTCAGTCAGTTTGGAAAGTTCTTTCGCAGCTCTTCACAGTAGCCTTTGGTGAGGAACTTCGTTGGAAGTCCAGGTACATTATGTCAGCCATAGCACTGCTATCTATATGCTTGTTGACACTCTCAAAAAATTCTAAAGATTCATGAGACAGGACTTGACTAGCAGAAGCCATACTTGCTTTGCTTCAGCAAGGCATGCTCTTCTATATGCTTCGTTATTTCATATTCAACAATACTTTCCATAAGTTTCCCTGGGACAGATGCTAAGCTCACTGGCTGTAATTTCCAGGATCTGCCCCTGAATTCCCTTTCTTAAAAATCAGTATAATATTGGCCTCAGGTATGGAGGCTGTTCTTAGGAACAAGTTACATATTTTTGTTAGAAGATCAGCAGTTTCAGCATTGAGTTCTTTGAGAACTCTTGAGTAGATGTTAGCTGGAAAAGGTGATTTGCCAGTTTTTATTTTGTATATTAGGCCTAGAACTTTATCTCTCTTTATCCCTCAGACTCCCCTCCTGCAAAAGTTAGTTCAGGCACTGGGATCTGCCCTATATCCTCTGCTGTGAAGACAGATGCAAAGAATTCATTCAATGTCCTTATCCTCCCTGGTAATCCAAAAGTCCAACTGCCTCCCTAGACTGTCTCCTGCTACTAATATATTTAAAGAACCTTTGTCGACCTTCATGTTTATAGCAATGTGTTCCTTAAATTCTTTCTTAGCATCCCTTGCTGTCTGTTTGCCCCCACTTTTTTTTTTTTTTGCCAAAGTTTGTGTCCCTTTCAGTTCTTTTCATTCAGAAAAGAGTTCCATTTTTTTAAAAGGAAGCTGCCTTGCCTCTACTAATGGCATCTTTGACTCATTAACCATACTAGCACCCTCTTGGCCAGGCTTCCTCAACCTCGGCCCTCCAGATGTTTTGAGACTACAATTCCCATCATCGCTGACCACTGGTCCTGCTAGCTAGGGATCATGGGAGTTGTAGGCCAAAAACATCCGTAGGGCCGAGGTTGACGAAGCCTGCTCTTGGCCCTCATGGTATCTTTCTTGATCTGTAGCATACACACCTGTTTAATTTCCAATATTGCATTTTTAAACAACTCCCAAGCATTTTGGAATAATTTGACATTCTTGAATTTGCCTTTCAGCTTCATTTTTACCAATCTTCTCATTTTGGGGAAGTTCCCTCTTTTGTTACCATGTTGGATTTTCTTTGTAATTGGCTATTTACATGCATATTTAATTTAATAGAACTATGCTCATTGTTCCTAATTGGCTCAACAACACTTAGATCTTACACCAGGTCCTGTACACCATTTTAGATTTCAACTGGAGCCAGAAGAAACTAGTTTCCACAGAAAATGTTTTCTTTTTTTGCATGATATCAAGAAATGTTAAGTCTTATTCAACTGCCTGAAGACTACAATGATGAATTCTCTTGTCTTTTTTGTCCAAGGTCGTTGACAGGCTACACCCCCTCCCTCTCACAAAGGCACAGGTAGAGGGAGTTCACTTTCCACTTTCTTGCCAGAAAAAACCCTGAGCTCCAACAATCCAGGAGGGCTACAGAACTGAAGGGAAGCATGTTCTGGCCTCATCAACCAGGCAGAAGTTCTGTACGACTGTGCCTGGGAAGAGGTGTTTTATTTTACATTATGACCATGTGTTAGAAGCTGCTTTGAGAATCACTGAAACAAAGGCAAAAACTTTCCAAATAATTAAAAAGCAGTAAATTCAATTAACTTCAAGAGGATTGTTTTTACCATTTATTGGCCATTTGGAAATTCTCCATTATTCATGACATGGTAAAGGTAAAGGTACCCCTGACCATAAGGTCCAGTCATGGACGACTCTGGGGTTGCGGCGCTCATCTCGCTCTATAGGCCGAAGGGGCCGGCGTTTGTCCACAGATAGCTTCCGGGTCATGTGGCCAGTATGACTAAGTCGCTTCTGGCGAACTAGAGCAGTGCATGGAAACACTGTTTACCTTCCCGCCAGAGTGGTACCTATTTATCTACTTGCACTTTGACGTGCTTTCGAACTGCTAGGTTGGCAGGAGCTGGGACCAAACAACGGGAGCTCACCCCGTCACGGGGATTCGAACCGCTGACCTTCCGATCAGCAAGCCCTAGGCTCAGTGGTTTAGACCACAGCGCCACCCGTGATTCATGACATAGTCTAGATAAAATATATCTTCCAGAAACACATATTCTTTACTCAATAAGCAGATAACTCTTCAGGCACAGGTAGGTAACACCTTGTAGTTTAAACATTAAAGATTTAGTATAGACTAAGTGCCACTAGTCTCCACACCCCAACATCTTTCTACAGCCTATCCTATGCACATTTACTCAGATACATGTCCCTGTAAAGGTAAAGGACCCCTGGTAGTTAAGTCCAGTCGCAGACGACTCTGGGGTTGTGGCGCTCATCTCACTTTACAGACCGAGGGAGCCGGCGTTTGTCCTCAGACAGTTTTTCTGGGTCATGTGGCCAGCATGACTAAGCCGTTTCTGGTGCAACGGAACACCGAAACCAGAGCAGCACACGGAAACGCCATTTACCTTCCCGTCAGAGCAGTACCTATTTATCTACTTGCAGTTTTTGGCATGCTTTCGAACTGCTAGGTTGGCAGGAGCTGGGACTGAGCAACGGGAGCTCACCCCATCGCGGGGATTCGAACCGCTGACCTTCTGATCGGCAAGCCCAAGAGGCTCCGTGGTTTAGACCACAGCGCCACCCACCCGCGTCCCTACATGTCCCTGTATCTCCTAGTAATTCTGTTAGGAGCACAGTCTGAGGCTGTCCATACTATACATTAGTGTTTATTCTTGTTACACTGCGCTCCCACCGATGATGTTTGAAATATGTTAGCCACAATCCATATGTATCCTATAGTTTATTAAGAAATACTGCTGTTTGATGCTTTCCCCTTCAAATGAGCTTCCATCCCAATCAAAAACGTAAGCTATAGTTCAACTGAGGTGTGTACATTTGAGACAGCCATTGCACATGCACAGGTAATGTCACCACCTTGACAGAATAGGAGTTCAGCATGGCAAAATAAATCAGGTAGAGTGCAGTGGGTGAAGACATATCCACTCACTCTCTGGTGTGTACAACAATGTAAAAGAGCTACTTTAAACAGGGGACAAAAATGACCTTACTGTGTTTCAAATCACAAATATGGTATGTTACATAGCCTAAGTTTCAAATTCAGGAAGAATCAGATTCAAAATGTTGTAAGATAATACCAATAGATTCTACCAGGTGTGAGGCAGCAGATCTATGATACTCCCTTGCTCTTATTTTACTTTTCTCATCTTCAGAGTAACAAATGGAGACACAAAGAAATGAAATAAAATGGGAGATTCTAGCCACAGACCTTCTATGTCAGGTTCCATTGGGCCCTATGTTTACCACTTCCAAGTAAAAAAATCAGATGTGAATAAATCTGAGACCACTGTTGGTCCATATACAGACTCTGAAAAATATTTTATTTTATATCTCACACACTATTTAAATTTACCACTAGTGAAATCAGGAACTTCTCTTTACTTGTCTTGCAGACATCCCAACGTTTTTAATGTAACCAGTTACAGATTCTGTCTTTACTGTATGCTTATACAATTTCAGAAGGTTTAATTCTTCAGATTTCCATTAGTTAATTTATTAAGGGAATTTGCATCATAAAATTCTTCCAACACCTGGTCTTCCTTTTTCTTTTTTTTGAAAAATTTACTGGATGTCTAATATAGTTAATATTCAGTAGAATGTGAGAATAATTTTTATACAACTCTGATAGTTAGAAAGATAGATAACTCAATTATTAGATCATCTATCAAAATATTCAGATGTGTAAGAGGCTACTAAAAAGATTGATGACCGAGAAAGTCCACTGATTCTCCAGCCATCACATTCATGCATTTGGCTAGACAACATTTTTCGCTTCCTTCACAAGCAAGCTTCATTACCCATCACTCCACTGAAAAGAGTTTATTATGAGGCTGCCATCTTGGGAAGACTATTATTTAGATGATAAATGTTGGAGGGGGGAGTATGTCTAGCCTTTTTTTAAAGATGAGCTTTGTGACAGATAAAACAAACAGCATCTACATTTCTAATTAACTTAAATTTGGCAGATACAAATACAGGTCAGTAATGCTATAGTATGCTGCTGGAATATCTTCTATCTGAAATTTACTGTTAATTTGTAAAATGTAAATGAACTAATTAGAAGAAAAGCAGGATCGTTTGTGACAAACCACTTCTGTTAGTTCTTTGCTTATTGACATTTATGAGCAACTGAACTTCCTTATTCCGATTTAGGATAATTACCCTTATTAATTAATTATTTTATTTAAAAAAAAAATTAAATTAAAACTTCCATTTGGAAAATGCATGCAGAAAAATATTACATGGCATAGAATAAAGAAGGATTTAAAAGTCCCCCCTCAAATTATTATGCTTTAAATGGGATTTGGAATAGTTATGAATATGTCATTTTGTATACTACATTTTAAAATATCCCAAATAATGTAGCTAATGTTTTAAAATAGATTATTGCCGCACAACTGTATAGCTAGTATGTCCTAAAGTAAGATGATTCTATTTTTGTCAATTGCTTTTAACTTCTTTTTTTACACACACAGCGAAAGCTTCGTAATTTGATTAGCAAAGCACTCATAAAAATTACACAATGGAAGAGGGAATGTAGCTAGGCCTGAGTTTCAGCAAGCAAAGCAACCTTCTTAAATAATAATTTTAAAAAATGTTTTGGTTCTGTTCAGAAAATGTTTCTACCATTCATATGCAGATAAAGACTCAACAATAACATGTACATTCAAAATGTCAGATGTAAATGTCAATTAAAAATTACAAGGAGTTCTGAAAGGTAAGGTCTGTGGGGGCTGACATTCTTTGACATAGTGGAGTGTCTGTGACCAGGCCTTTGGCAAACATAGCAGGATCTATGCTGTCAGCTCTTATCGTACGTAAGCCTAGATGCTTGTCTAATCTGAATGAGAAATACCAAGGAAATTGGAGCTGATGCCTTGCAGTAATATAGATGGAAGCTGAAAGCGCTCTGTCTGTATTATGGAATAGCCTCCAATGATGCAACAATATTTGAAAGATTAGAGGAAAAATATAAAGAAATATAATTCAAACAATGAAAGATCATAGTACTGTACTCTGTTTACTTTTAGAAAAAGCATAGAAAAATAGAAGAGCCTAAAAAACATTTATAAAATATTGTCTAAATCTGGAGTACTACTAAAATGCTCAGTATGGAAAACATTTCCCCCCAAAGTGAAATTTACTAGCTAATGTAATCTTAACTGCACTTTATGTGACTTTATTCTTGTTGTGTTGCCACCACTGCTGAATTTTTACTGCAAAGAAAAAGAACACTATCATAAACATACTGATATCACAAACTTTAGAATTTTGAAGATTAGGCCATTATCCAAACACTAAAAATTTATTCCTTCAGACTAAAGATGCTTTATACTACTTACTTTGGAAAAATTATCCGTTAACAGCACAATCCTCTGCACAATCAGAAATCCTACTGAATTAAAGGAGACAGTCCCAGGAAAGTGTGCATAGGATTGGTTGAAAGGAAAATACACAGCTTACACATAAGCTTTAAACAAATATACAACTTTCTGCTCACAAACATTATACAGGGTTCTTTTTGAAGGCCTTTAGAATAACAAGCTTCCTGTGAGAAAATTAAAATTCACTACTTTTTATTGCTCTGCGTAGACTCATAATAATTCCTCCCCCACCTGACAATGATAGCCTGAATGAAAAATGACAGTAATTCATGACTCTAAATTCATTCAAGCCCATTTCTGAAACAAGTTAACTAATGCTAGGACAGGCATGGGAGATAAGAGAGGGAGAGAGAATGTGGAATTTGTGAAATTCCATAAGCACTAGAAGGCTTAAGCAATCCTAAGTCCCTGAGTGTTGGAATAAGGTCAAAACCTTTCAGTATTGTACCAGTGTGTCAAAATATGTCAACAAACCATCATACTGCAGGAAGAAGAATGACCTTTCAGTTCTTTGTGTATTGGCTGCCAATGAAGCTTTGGATACTGGGTATGCATGAACAGTTTTCCTAGATGCTTGACAAATGCAACTCCCAAGGTTTCCACTAAGTCCGTTTGTTGAGCCACTGTGTTTCATTTTACCAACACAACTTTTTAAGCCCCTAAACGGCTAGATATTGACATTGTGCTAAGGAAAGGATGTCTTCCTTTTCCAAACATTTCCAAACAATTTAACTTTACCTCAACATATCAGCTGATAACATTATTATCAAAATACTCAGTACGTTAAATAACTTTGTATTCCTCACATCTTTTTGCACACGTGTGATAAATGGTATTTAAGAGACACAAGTTAAAATGGAATTTAAGTTTTACTCTCTTTGACAAAGTTGTTTTTAGAACATTATACTTTTATCTTCACCAGGTGCAATTTAGGCTGCAATTCTAAACCCACTTACTTGAAAGTAGACCCACTGAACATTATGCACAGACATGAATTATTTTATTATTATATGTCTACATTATCCTTCTTCAGAAGATCACAGGGCGATTTACAATATAAAAGCCTCTAAATATACACCAAATAACAAATAAAACAATACCCCCCCATCCATAGATTGTTTAATTAAGCAAAGGCTTGGGAGAAGAGGGATGTTTTTGCCTGGTGCCTAAAGATATGTATTCTAAGCACACATTCTTAGTATGGAGTACTGGTCACCTTAATCTCAGTGTAACTTCTGAGTGAGCATTTAGGATCACTTGGTATGTGCCATTTTTAGAAAGGAACTTTGGGTGTGTTGATTAGCAGTTAACACACTAGGAAAATTTAGAACACTATTGACTAAATAGGAACTTTCCTATTTAATCAATAGGAGTATATGCAGAGTACTAAAGACATTTAGATTACAATTAAATAGTGAAAGATTTCAGTAGATGGAAGGTTTGCTATTCATATTCAAAGAGTGTAGAAGAAATGCTACTCTCATTATGTAGAATTATCATTATTCTAATATCAGTGTCAAAGAAGACATTTTGTTAGTGCCTTCTTCAAACGTAGTAAAGTTACTTCCGATAATAACAGTGTCAAGGTTTCTCCTGGGACTCACTAAAACATAGTCTAGAGACACGACAGCCAGATTTGCAAACAATAGAAAAAGTAAACTGACTGCATCCTTACTTACTGTAAGTCATAATTGACAGTGAAGTTACTAATTATTAATTAATCTGTCTCTTGGTAGTACTAGTTTACTCATTAGTATATTACAGCAAAATATGCAAGTGCACAGCTTTAGGTTGGAATTCAACTATATAATTAAACCAAATTAGATTTTCATGTACTTTTAATATTTTATCATACACAGCAATTTTTTTGCCATTTTACAGAGCAAAAATGCACCCAGGAGTGGCCACAGTACAGGGGCAGAGCAAGTGGGCATTGCATCAAATGGCCCAATGTTTAAATCCATGACATCTCCACATAAAATGAGCACAGGTACTGTAGCAGGGCTACGGAAGAGTCAGTGCTGGAAACTCTGAGATCTGCTAGGCAGGCTACTGGTCTAACTCAGAATAAATGTATCAGCTTTATATATTCAGCACAAGTATCTTTCAAAAGGTTCAAACATGGCAGCTTGGTAGGCTAAGATACATGTCTTCTATCAGTGGGGAGTACCTCTGTGAAATAACTGGGGAGAGTCTGGAAGAAGAAAAAGGCAGAAACAGTAGGACACAAAAGGTTTCAGTGTAGCAGTTACTTTGGGGTCACAGACTTGGCAAGAGAGAAGGAACACATGTTTGAACACCTGCAGAAATGAATTGTCAATGAAAGTTTAATAGTTTTAATTTTAATGATAAGCAGGGCTTTTTTTCCAGCTGGAGATCACTGGAGCTCATCTCCAGCACCTCTCAGGTGGGCACCATTGCTATTCTAAGAGAATAAGGGAAAGTTCATGGTGAGCTCTGGCACCTTTAAAAAATAATAATAATAGAAAAACAGCATCGATAATACCGGTAAGTGCCTGCCATTGAAGATGAACAAAAGCACCTTCAGAGGATGGACTTTATCCAATGGTGACTTTGCCCGAGTGGAAAGGCCTTCGGCCACTACAAGTCATGGGTCCCTGCCACCTACTGCAGCTCTCTGCACTATATCCTATTCTATTTTGGAGGGTACAAAAGTGAGTAGTTGTGTGACCTGACTTGCAAGAACTGAAGTGTTTGGATTTTACCTGAAACATTAAAAGGGTGTGTGTAATATTAAGAGGCCAAATTCAGATCATAGGTAAGGGACATATTCTTGCACTTCTTTACCCAAGCTGAGGTGGTAGAGCTTTCTAGTGTTGTGTGCTACAGGCTGCCACACTGAGAACCCCCACCAGTGCTTGACCAGTCCCAAGATGCCTCAGGATCTCAGTCCTTAATACTACAGCAAACATACTATGCTTATGCAATGAAAAATGCCGGGGCCCATAAGAAGGAGCTGCTCAGAGAAGTAGCAATAATGTACATATGGCCTACAGTTTAAATAACAAGAAAAGAAAGAAAGAAAGAAAGAAAGAAAGAAAGAAAGAAAGGGAAAGGGAAAGGAAGGAAGGAAGGAAGGAAGGAAGGAAGGAAGGAAGGAAGGAAGAAAGAAAGAAAGAAAGAAAGAAAGAAAGAAAGAAAGAAAGAAAGAAAGAAAGAAAGGAAGCAAGGACCTACCTGTTCCAGTAACTCCAGAACTGGTCATGTAGATAGGCTTGGTGGCTACACTCATCTCCAAAAGAGGCTTTGCTTTCAATCCAATGAATGATATGACCTTCTACAGCTAAATGGGGGTGGGAAATAATACATTTTAAAATGAACCCAAACCCTTACAAATTCTTAAAATCACAGCAAATGAATATATCTTAAGAATAATCTAACACAATTTACTGTTATGCAAGGCTTCCTCAGTTTTAAACCATACTGAAAAAAACACTCACTCAATCTTTTCACAGTGTGCTTGCATCTTTAAGGGTTCAATTATTTATGGGCAGAATAACTGGGTATTATGTCTCATTGTTCACACCGTGCCCATTCATGACCCGCTACAATCCCCCACTTATTCACATGATAGATATAAAGCGTTAGGGGAAATACAGAGACTGTGAAGCTTGCGCGGGAAAGGCAGAAACACGGGCACAATATTGCTGTATCATGTTGTACCACAAGATTGGGAAACCTACGCACCTCCAGATGTTGCTAGAGGTGATATGATAACTATCTTCAAATATCTGAAGGGCTTCTTTTCTGCTGCTCTAGAAGTTTGGATCTGAACCAATGGATTCAAGGAGATCCTGATTAAACATTAGGAAAAACTTTCTGATTGAAGTGGCAGCTTTCCATGTGCGCAAATCTAAATCCCTGCTTGGCTTGCAGCAGCACACTTTTTGGTGTGGTGGGGTACTGCTCTTTTTATACCGGTACTTGTTTTTATTAAAGGATTTTCATGGTTAACAAGGGTCATACAACATCTCTGTTTTCAATTCATAGTGTCCTTTCTACAGGTCAGTTACATTCGGTGTGAGACACAGCTGTCATAAGACATTGTGAGGTTGCAGGGGGGTAGTGATTTTTCATTCTTTTGGTATACTAAAAAAAATTGTATTTCAAAAGCAAGACGAGATTTTTAAAAAGGTGCCCGGGCACAGGTAAACAAATACATGCATGCAAGCCCACAATGGACCTCCGGCTTCCTTGCACTGAGTGGCACATATATTTTTCTAAAATGATTTTTTTATTGCTCTTTTGTGCAATTCTGGCATAGCAAGGGCTAGAAGTCAAGTGTTATGTCAAATCCACGATGTAGTTCTAATTCAGTTGCAAGACCAATGCAGGTGCTTAGCACACCTGCTATACTTGCTAAAGTTGTATATGCCATGATTTTTCTCTGTGTTATTTTCATCTGTAACAGCCTGGTCAAATGGACCACTGTGTAGCAACACACAAACACACACACTGCAGCAGTGTTGGGACTTTCAGTAAGTGGGGCACAGCTGGATGTCTTTGACCTACTTACCATTTGCAGGATGCCTCTTTAGCTCCCATGACACAATCTATCATTTGCACCATGGCAGCTAACGTGCATTCACAACTGGGGCATTAGGAGTGGCAAGAAGTCTGACAAATTATGGTTAAAGTTTGTCTCACGCAGGAAAAGTATTTTAGCTTTTGCAATGACTGAGGATAAAGCAGATTTTAAAATATTTGTCTCAGGTCAACAGCTTACACATTTGAATAAATCCAGATGCTTCTATGACATGTTTCTATAACAGGTTTACTTATGGATCAGGGTCTTAGGTCAGTCTGGGATCTAAGTTTTTTGATCCCTCTCTCCTGCTCTGTAATTATTACAGGCATTGTTTCATTACTGTGAATATCTAACAGAGTGTTATGATTATCCTGTGTCTCCCATAATGCCTTTAAGAACGTTAGCATTTCAGTATAAACAGATTCACCCACCAAAGCTTAAAAACCTCATGGACTCACCGACTGGCACCTCTAATATGAAGTCTGGTGTTTTGTCATAACCTTTTGCACGTAACTGATCTTCAGCTATAAAGAGAATAAATATTATAAACAATAGTATTATTCTTTTAACCAGATAGCAGAATAATTAATTTTCTTTTGAACAGAGGTACAAGAATTACTAATGCACTCATACATATCCTTCTTACGCATGCAATGCTGTGTCAGATTAAATGAACCTTCTTAGCAAACCTGATACATGAATATAAAAATGCTTCTTTGTCATCTCTGCATTTTTATGTCTTCATTATAAACATCATTAATTCAACCTGTCATACAGTACTTTGTTACTGAAAAATATTCAAAATATAATATTTTAGTTGATTGGATCTCTCTGAAAGTAACTTTAAGAAATAGCTAGTGCTATCACAATGAAGACGTGCTGTACTTTCCGCTCAATTTATACGTTGGGTGGAACTGAGTATAAAATCAAGTCACTTAAAAGTTATTATAGGACACAGAAGTTATTCTAGCCTCTTAATTTGCTTCCATGTTGAACTATCTAGCATTCAGCCATCACATTCCAGTGGCACATAGACAGACACAAAGTCCAAGTTCAAAAATAATGGGAAATTGTGACTTTTCGCTTTGAGGATGAGCTGAGGCAAGCCTCGGGTTCACACGTTTCACCCAGAGGTGGATTTAGGTTAGTGCAATTGGTACTGGGTGCCGTGCTGCAGGGGAGTGTAGATGGAGCATGAGAAGCAGGAGGGACATGCTGAATTTTAGCATCGCACACTGCCGCTGAAAATTGAGAGCCCAAAGTCTGTTAGTGCTTCACCCTCCCTTTACTTATATGCAAGGGGATGGAAATTAAAAGCTTATTTTTTGCAGTTTGCACTACACTGAAGTTTCCCATCAGCTGTGTTCATACATAGCAGAAAGCCAAGGTTCTTCACTTAATAAACAATACCATGCATGAGCTGTATGAGGGTACATGTACCGTAACTTAAGCATTCTCACTTTTCTTCTTTTCTGGGTAAACAAACCAGGAAGGGGATAGGCTTAGTGTTGTGTCTGAATCTGGGATCACCTTCTCCCTAACAAATCAGTAAGCCAACAGCAAACCATGATTCAAGGCTGACTAGCAATGATAGTTTATCAAATTTTCTGTATTAAAACACAACAGGAAACTGTTGTTTGTTTCAAACTGCAAATGGAAGCTTTAACTTTCTACCCTTATGCATGAAGAAGGAGGGAGGAAGGAGGGTGGGGTATTCAAGCCTGAGACTGGCATTTTCTCAAATCTGTATATTTTACTTGAGGTTTGAAGTGGTACATCTAGTATTCTATCATAGACTAATAGAATTCACCTAATTCTGAAAAGTGCTTTTGATATTTATGAATGCCAATTTTTGAAGAATGCTTAGGAAACAAACCCTTCAAGTATTGTTTCTCTAAGTGGAAGTCACACTACAGTGGCTTTCTAGTATTTGAAAATAGTATTCTGTTATGGTCTACTAGTATGCTCAAATCATAACATGTATTGAGCACTGATGCAAACTCCATCAATAATATCTTAATATATATAAAAAGTAAGTAAAATATTTATTTAATTATTATTATTTAAATGAGATTACTACTGTAGTAGGTGGGGATCTCACTTTTGGCTAAGTCTTTCTAGGTGAAAAACAACTTTCTTGCATTGAGAATTTACCAATCAACACAACAAAATCCAAAGAGTGAGATCATGTTTTCTAGGGAAGTCCAATGATTATTTAACTAATAAGAACTGCATTAAGCAAGTATTAACTGCAAAAAATTAAAGTGATACTTCTACAGCAATAATATTCTTATAAAGGTTAACATTTGCATTGTTCAGATTAGAGATAATGCAAGGCTTAATATACTTGTTCAAAAATATGAGGGAATAAACATGCTTCTAAGGAAACCAGTGAATTCCTCCTGTATGGTGGTGGTTGTTTTCTTTTTAATACATGAAGCATTATGCAGCTAATATTTCTTATGCTTCCTACTGAGTCTCCTAAGACCTAGATTATGGCTAATATCTCATGACACCAAAAGTAATACAGCAGCTGATATTAAAGCATTTTTCCCAGCTACTTATTCTATAAAATATTAATTGCTAGCTTGTGCCCGTGCAGTATGGGGTATTAGGTAACTGAGTTCCTGCTCAAGTCTAAATCAATAAAAGATAACATGTACCTCATCAATCATTTCTTAGCCTCTCTTTACTACCTAATACAGGATATCTGTGGAGACCTCTTTTGGAAAAGCTACTGAGATGTGGAATGTTTAAGGTACTAGATTAAAATATAAAATCTTACCTAAAAAAGATATATTTTTCTCCAAAAGCATTTCTTGCAGTAAGACTTCATGCTCATGTCCAACTGCACTGATTTTTTTCCTTGATCAAGGAAGGAAAGGCATAGTGTTTGAAATAAAATTCAGTTTTAGAATTATATGACGCTGAATACAGCTATGTGGCAGTGAATACTGACTAGCTTTGGTGGAATGATTCCAATTTGTTTTTCTGAAGCCGTTTTTAATCCACAAAGTAGAAAGAGAAAGAAGCATTAGTGGGCCACGCATATTATTTAAAATATATCCTAACCTTAATCCAAAGCTCTGAGGGTAGGCAACAATAACTTTCACAAAATAAGAAGACTGTATTAGTTAAAATCACACATAAATATTTATGTTCAAATGAGAGCAGGGTTTAATAATTTCCCTGAACTGAACTTCTGATTCTACTACTTGTTTTAACTGTTTTGTTATGCTTTTTAATGGTTGCTTTTATTGTACATTTTAATTATAGGAGTATTAGCACCCAATAGAATTGCTATTGTGCATTTTAATTACCAGTATGTGTTATTTTTATAGTTGTAAACTACTTAGAAGCCAGCTAGTGGTTCCATTCAAAAGCCAAGCAGACATATTTTGCCAGAGAAACAATCCCGAGTCACCTTCAATAGTGCTCCAAATGATATAATCTGAATGGGAGGTAACCAGACCATAAATTACTGTGATCAGGCTATCGCTGTCTAGGAACCGTTGTAGCTAATAAACCAGTCATAGTTGAGAGAAGGCACTCCGTACCACTGCAGACACCTAAGTGAATAAGTCGAATCAAATAATATCTCCCAACTACAAACCTACTGCTTGATTAGGAGTGTGAAAACAGGTTGCCCATCTAATTCCTGAACACAGAAACCACTAGTCACAGAAGTTCAGTCCTCTCACAATTTAGTTTCAATTTATTAGCCCACATCCAACCCATCGAAGTGGACAGTGATCAGAGAACAGTTAGAACCTGCATAGTCTCAGATGCCAATGAGAAATGCTGCATACTGATGCTGCCCAACTCCCAACCCCCTTATGACCTCACCCAGCAGTCTCATATAGATATCTCCCAGTGCCATCCTTTCTACCCCATCTTTATGTTAGAAATGGAATCACCATACCATAATGCCATGCATTCCATTCCCACACCAAGGAGCTAGTCTAGTAGGATACTGTGCTTCATTGTATTGAAAGCCACTGAGAAATTCAGCAAATAATATGCACCTCTTCTTTCTATACATTCATTTGAAATCTGTTTCATTATGGAAGTTATCATAGAATATATCTATGCACTGTTACCAACCTTTGTTATATCAAGATAGAAAAAGCAATTTATAATTATGAATCAACTATCAGCTGAGGAATTTACTGCACAGATGTTTTAAAAACATTTTAACTATGAATGGATTTCCCATTCTTATTAATCTCTAATTTCTAGAAGGAATAACAGCTGGAATACAAAAAGAATTATCACACAAATATAACATTGCAATGGAAATCATGTACTGCATTAAACTCTAATATAATGACAGAGCCAAAGAAAGAAAATGAATGATCACAAAAAATGTAAGATAAATTCTAGGAACAAAATTTATAATGCACCATAAGCAGAAACACTTAGACTTGGCCTACAGTAGTACCTGTTATTGATGTATGGCACTGATCATGGGGCAAAACTTGTAAATAACCTCACGAGCCATTTTCTACTCATGCAATCCAGCAGTCTAGTTTCCCGTAAGCAGCCAAACTATTACTGAAAAATAGCCTCCTGGCATTTACAAAGAGGTTGACTTCATTCTTTAGTCCATGCATATATAATTAGATAGTTGTATTTAAAATCAATATGCAATCCTTAGAAGACATTATGCTTTTAAAACCTTAACTTTAAATTGATTTAAAGCTACTTTGTATGCCTTAAAATTAACAACTAAGGCTGCAAGCCTAACCCCACTTCCCTAGGTGTAGGGTTGCAACCCCATGTCTATTCAGAAGGAAGTACTATTCCATTCAACTGGACTTAGTCTCAGGTAAATGAGGTTAGCGTTGCAGACAAATTCAAATACATATACCCGTATATTCCGGCGTATAAGACGACTGGGCGTATAAGACGACCCCCAACTTTTCCAGTTAAAATATAGAGTTTGGGATATACTCGCCGTATAAGAAATACGACCCGGCGTATAAGACGCCCCCCGACTTTTGAGATTTTCCTGGGTTAAAAAGTAGTCTTATACGCAGGAATATACAATATTCACAAATAATGCCTTCCTACACAGTTTGGGATAATGCAACCTGTCCCATGGCTGACAATTCTTTTTTTTTTTTTTTTTAACCTGTTACAATGGTGTTCTATGAAAACTGATCAGGAATTATGACGATCTACAATGTACATAAAATACCATATGGCAAATATCATTTAACTAATTCTATAAACTGCTGCTGTATTAGAGTTTTCTCAAGAGCATTGTTTTTCACCCTATGCAATGGTCAGAGCTAGAACAAGACCACCGATGCAGATGTAGCTCAGAATGGCTGCACAATCCTGCACTGATGTCCCATGCTAATAAAGCAATTTATGTAGCACAGAAGGAATCTCACTGCCTCCTCTGGGTTTCCCAAAAGAAGTTAATGGAAACAAAGTTCCCTGATAATCTACTCCAGCATCTACCCTTGCAAAACCTCTCCAGAGGCTTGTGAGAACCTTTTGAAAAATCTGGGGATGGAGTGCTGTGTGAGGCGGGGGAATTGTTCAAAATAGGATTGGGTGTGAGCCCACTAAGTGACCTTTATGACTGAATAGGGATCTGAATTCTATTATTTAATTTGTGACTTGTGAGCAGGCCCAGGTGCATATTTTGCAACACTGAATTAAATGTTCCTACATATAACCAAGCCATGTAGAACAGTAGATGGGAAGTTTCAGGCATACAGGCAGCTGTGCTGTTCCTCATTAATCTCTCAAAGGCACTATGGAAGGCACTTTGCCACTCCCAAAGAGTTCTCTGAGGTATTTTATTTTTGTTTTATGCAAGTAGGTAGACCTCAGGTCACAGGATCTACTTTGTTTTTAACTAGAACCCCAATATCTAATACCAGAGCTATGTGCAAAGCAGTAGCTTGCGGGAAGAGCAATGGAGCAGGGCAGAATTAATTACCTACTTCACCCCACTAAGTGCTATGTGGGACTGATTTGCACACACAGTTGTGGAGATGTCGCATTGGCAGAGACCAAAGCCCTGGTGTTCCCTAGCCCTGGATGTTAGGTAGTAAGCATCAGGGAGGCGGGGGCTAGTCTCCCTATGGCTACCATGGAACCTTAAAAGAGTAGCAGCTTTAAAAGGCTCAGCATGGTCCCCACAGAGCCTTCATTAGGCACTCCTTCCATTAGGAAGCAGCATACTGCCCAGTTGCCCAAATAAGGAGATAACCCAGTTGCCCAAGAGAACTGATCTGCATGTTACACTATGGCTTAGCAGGACTGTGTGGATGTGCAGGTTCCTGGATAGAAGCGCATAGCTGCTTTGCACTTCTCTGGTCCTTTTTGCTATGCTGAGCTAAGCCAAAATTTGGCTTAGCTTGTCATCCAAACTGGAGCTTGTGGTTAAACTCTCTCCTCACTAACCACAAACCGCAACCCACTGGTTGATCATGGTATGTGAACCAGGCCATTTTGTGGGGAGAGCCATCCCAAGGACACCTGATATAGGAAACCAGAATAGAATTTGCTGAAATAATCATTTATTGACTATTGGGGGTAATAAATAAGATTATTTTAAAACTTATAGAAGGGTAGGAAAGATACTTATAACTTCACTAAAACTTTGAGTGAGGATTGAATTAGCTGCTGCTGATTCACTTTGATTTTACCGTGCTTTGAAAATTACCTGTTTGTTTTCAATTTGCATTTTTTGAGCTTTTGGGAAAGATAGTACCAATTAAAAAATTATTATACAAATAGAAATTGGGCTGATATCTCACCTGGGGTTGGCATACAACTTTTTTACCATCCTAAAACTCAATATTTTCTAATAATATCCAGGGGACAAATGATATAAAAAGGGACAGCCCCTAGACTGGGGGGAACCTATGGCCCTCCAGTTGCTGTTGGACTACAATTCCCATCATCTCTGACCACTGCCTATGCTGACTGGGGCTGACTGAGTCCAACAATATCTGCAGAGCCTCAGGTTTCCTATCCTTGCTCCAAACAGTAAGACATTTTTCAGTTTATAGACTTGAATGGAATTACAGGTCTCCTCTTCATTGAAGAATTCAGTTCACCATCATCTTTCAAGTACTATGCAGAGCCCTAGTCTGAAGCATTGAGCTCCCATTATAAGGCTTTAGGAAGCTACCTTGAACTGTATTTGTCCACTTTGGACAGATGCAAGAACAGGTTACTGGTAAGTCAGATATTGTCACTTTTTCAAATACCCTTTGTCCAATGGAAAATGCAAAGCAGGTAACAATTTTTATAGTACTATGTAAGTTATGACAGCTAATAATTTGATACAAGATTGCATATTTCATGTGACCAACAGCAACAGGATTCCATCCAAGCACAGGAAATGTATATCTACTGAACTGACAACTTTCATATGGCATATCTGATGTTAGTTAAACAGTGTAAGAGACAGGGTCTGCAATGACCCTCTTGTAGTTGATTGAATGTAAAAGAGAGGAGTATGATAAGTGTTTTGTGAAGCAGAACTTTATGTCAGGTTAAAGCCAGACACGTCTCCTCCACAGAGTCTAAGCTCATCAATTGTGCACCTAAACTTTTACGAGAAAGGATACTGTTTGATGCAGTCCACCAGCGGTCCATAACAATAGTCATTCACAGTACACTGCAGACAAATAAGAAAAGTAGTACAGTGATGGGCAACTGCAGAACTATTACAGTTAAACAGAATCCTAAAAAACAGTAATTACTTTTCTTCACAAGGGCTATCAAAAGCTTTTCAGAGTTAGTCACGGAAAACAAAAATTGCATGCTTTTTATTCTCTATAAAAACAACCCATTAAAAAGCGAAATGCTCTCTTCACAAATATTGCATTGCCATTTATGCATTGCCTGACCTCAGTGATAGATTATGATGACAGTAATTAAATGAGGTTTAAAATCCTTCACATTGCTAGGCAGATAACGGCACAGCCACCAAGAGATGAATACCTGATAGATCTGGTTTGCTAGAATTCTATCTGGAATCTGAGAAGGGTCCCGCAGCATACTGTTTATAAGAGTTTTGGAAGCTGTGGAGGAAGAAGATGATACTGTAAGTGTTGCTGTAAACATGTCCCTAACCAGCTGTCGGGTGGGGGGGGGGAGGGAGTGAAACATGCTAAGAATACACTAATAACATCTGAATGCATTCCATTTTCAAAATTGATGTAATCCTGCACAGTTTTGTATGCCACAATTCATCTAATTCAATAAAATGTAAGCAGTGCACTTGACTGCCATGATTCAGAAACTAGATGAGTAATTATAACACTCTTTTAAACATGGGAAATGGTATTACATTACAGTAATATGATGATGATGATGATGATGATGATAGTGATGATAATGTAAACAAACAAACATTTTAAACTATTATATTCTGCTTTTCTTTAATTTTCAAAATGGCTTAAAATTGAAAATGGTAACAAATGAACCACCATCACAAAAAACAAGTTGTCATAGGATTTAAAGATCAACACTAGTACTACTGCAACTAGGTGTCTTCTGAGACAGATGGATACCAACCATTACGATGCTGTACTTGCCTTTCTACATATAAAATGAGTGGTGGTGTTCAATTAAGGTTAACTCAGAGTAGACTCACTGAAATGTTAATTTCAATGGGTTAACTTCCATGGGTCGGCTCTGAGTAAAACTGTGTATCTTCTATGCCCCTTCTTCCATGAAACCTCAGCTTCTGCATCAGTGGTGCCAGGTACACCTCTGCGGAAAGGAAGTCCCACAACTTACTGAACACAACACCCGAGAGGGTCTTTCAAATATTTGAGGTATTTGAGGTCTCCCAGCAAAGTTGCATATGGAGGCAAGGAAGGTCCTTTCCTCAAATTTGTTGTTTAGTTGTGTCCGACTCTTCGTGACCCCATGGACCAGAGCACGCCAGGCACTCCTGTCTTCCACTGCCTCCCGCAGTTTGGTCAGACTCATGTTGGTAGCTTCGAGAACACTGTCCAACCATCTCATCCTCTGTCGTCCCCTTCTCCTTGTGCCCTCAATCTTTCCCAACATCAGGTTCTTTTCCAGGGAGTCTTCTCTTCTCATGAGGTGGCCAAAGTATTGGAGCCTCAGCTCCAATACTCAAATACTAAAGTATAAAACTATAATCCTGTGGGGTCAATCTATATCCTCTGCGAAACGTCCAAAAAGTGGCAACATGAGAACAGGCCTTTTCTGCGGTGGCTTCCTGTTTGTGGAATGCTCTCCCTAGGGAGGCTTGCCTGGCGCCTTCATTACATACCTTTGGTTGCCAGGTGAAAAGGTTTCTCTATAACCAGGCCTTTGGCTGATTAACATTTCCATGGGCATTTAGATGTATTTGCGGGTGGGAGTTATTGGTTTTGTTTTGTTATGTATTTTGTGTTATCATTTTGTATTTTTATGTTGTGAACTGTCCTGTGATCTTTGGATGAAAGGTGGTATACAAATTTAATTAATAATAATAATTATACTTATGGAAAACCACAGCAGCTATATTTAATAAACTGAAGCCATCCATTAAACTTCAATCCGTTTTCTTATGCTAAGCATAAACTACATTACATGTTTCTATTTCCAAATAAATACTGCAAATGCTTAAAATATATTTATTGCCATTAACTTAATTAGGATGCTAAACAATAATTAAACTGAAGCCAGACAGGCTAATCTGTTCTAGGATTAGTATTTCCATAAATTTGTCCTAGGATTCTACATTCTACATTTAATCCACATGTTCATGTAAAAATAGCCAAAACAAAACTGTACAAAAGAAATACTTTCCTTCCCACCCCCCTCACCAGCATAATTCTGATCACCAAAAGGCAGACAATTTGGGGGGGGGAGCTATTAGAGCTCTGGTTTAGCTTAATCGCCATGGGAAGGAATTTCTTTATTTCTTTATTTTCTTTAATATATATACCATTCTCCATACAAAAATCCCAGTGTGGTTTACATAACAAAAGCATCTGCTCAACAGATACTCTACAAAATACTGCAAAACAAGCAAATCCAGCGGCAGCGGCCCAATACAATACCAATTCACTGAACCTGCCACGAATTCCTGTGTGAAGAGGTCAGTGTTTTGGAGAGGTGAGTCATTGTCGTAGCTGCCTTGCTAATACACTTGTCCAGCTCAGGGCGATGGAGAAGTTGCTGGTTATGGTGGACCCAAGGTAGACAAAATCACCTACCACCTCAAGCATATGGTCACCAATGCTGATGTGTGGAGTGATGGCTACATCCTGACCCAATATGTTAGTGTTCGTCAGGCTGATGGCGAGGCCGAACTCTACGCAGGCTTGTGTAAACGGCTGATGAGGCACTACATGCCACTAAACCCACTTGGGCCTCTAATGATAAAGGTGTGGATGAGAACTGTTATATTGTGAATTGACCAGTTGTAGGAGAATGGCACTTCTTGCTCTCATAGCATATTGGGCAAAAAATACAATGAAGTGGATTCTCTCAGTTGAACTGGAAGATTGTTATGGGACACAGGTTACATGTGCACGATGGGAGTCTCTCAGGTGGAGTGGGCCAAGCTTTTAATGAGAGAGTCAGAGCATATGGAATGCTGCCCCAAATTGCATCCCTGCAGAGAGATCTTCCCTTCCATTTGTCATAACATCATTACCGCATGGACAAACATCATTGCATTGAGACTCCCCATGCCACAATCATGGCAGCCACAATCAAGGACATGAAGAATTACCAGATAGCAGTTATCTACGGCAAAAGCTTTTCTTAGCATTTCAGTGGAGATGAGTAGAATTTGGCATGGGGTTGTGTTTTCATGGTGGCTATAATATATGCCCAAAGTATAAATATTCTATTATTATTATTATTGAATAGTGCATTGTTATTTCCTGTGCAATCTCTGTCGAAAAGAGTCAGACAGTTCAGGAAAATTTGGGTACACATATCAAGTTTTCAGAGGCATTTTAAAAGGCTTTTAAAATCCAGCCACTATATGTCTAATATGCACCTCTGACATGGTGTACTTTACAAGCATTGAATAACAGATGACAAGACGGCTATCTGGAAGCAATCAGATCACCTGTGCAAAAAAACTTCCAAATGAACTTCATTATCAGCCTGATAATTATTATTATGCATGTTTGGTGCATGTGAACTAGCAATTAAAATAAGCTTATCTAATGAAAAAAGTAATTATAGTATCTTCTCAGTGTACATATTTTGTTGTGGATAGATGACCAATTGCACCAACTTAAAATGAATTAATATTCTCTTGGTAATATGGCTTTTGTGCTATAGTCAACTCCTTTTAGACAAGGAAGATGCTTCCCTGCAAACAATCCTAGATCAGGAGAACCTATGAAACTGGCACTGTCTGAGAAAAAATATCCAGCCAATGAACTTTCACCATCAATAATGGCAGTATATAATTATTAAATTTAAAGTTAATGGAGGTTGCAAGAAAATACAAAGCAAAAGGAACAGATAAAGGGGCAAGCAGAAGGCAAGCAGAGCGTGCATATTTAAATATTTTTTCCACAGCAAAGATGTGGTTGTACATAGAAAACTGCAATGGCTCCCTGACATTCTAACTTTCCACCAACAGGAAGAAAGTGCTGACATAGAGGATCATCTTCATGAGTACATTCTGAAGTCATATAGTCCTAGGTGAATTAAGTACAACTTATATGGAGACTGATCAGTAGAAGACACCACTGATCAGCGTGCCCGCTGTTTCTTTGTGCCATTTCTGTATTTAACACAGGTATATATTGCTTTAC